>OU383786.1:14716072-14896199 GCA_910950805.1 Acrocephalus scirpaceus scirpaceus
TTTTGTCCCCAAACTCCTGTGGGACAAGGCCAGAAAAGCTCTTGAGGAGCTCAGTTTGAGATAAGCCCAGGAATTACAGAGCCAACAGAGATAAACTCCTGCACAGGAGAGCAAATTCAGGTCCTGCCCTTCAGGCTCTGCTGGAACGAGGAGTTCTTCCCTTTTTTTGGCACACAGTCCCTGTGGGGACAGTTCCAAGCTTTTGAAGATGGAGAGGAGTCTCCTGTACAGCCTGCAGGGAATTAATGTGCCATCCACGGATCAAGGGACACCAGAGAGGGGAAAACAACCCAGACCCTTTGATAGGGGAGTTCTTATCTCATTGTTGGAGGGTGGGAATTGAGCTGGTGTTGGGGAAGATGAAACAGGAAAAGCCTTATAAATATGAATGCTTATTTTTAGAGAATATGAAACCTGTAAGTGAAATAGAATTAAAAGCAAGTTTGGATGTCTCAGATGCTGAGCTTTAGTTACTGAACAACTGGAAAACAATGATATGGCCAGCTGAAGGTTAAACAATTAAATTAATTAATTAAACAATGTCCTTCTCCTTACCAAGAGCCCAAGGGTCAGAGCAGACCCAGAAGGGGTCCCAAGAGTCGTTTTTAGGGTTTAAAATCTAACATAGGATGGGAATGTAATGATTCTTACAGGCTGTGTGTAAATGCTACAGGATTTGTAGTTTTTAGGGTTTAAAATCTAACACAGAATGGAAATGTAATGATTCTTACAGGCTGTGTGTAAATGCTACAGGATTTGTGTCTTGTGCTGGATTGGTTGGTGTAAATCAGAATATTCAGGATAGAAGAAGATTTAATGGATTGGAATGGGAACTTTGCTCTCTTTTTTCTCTCCTCTCCTTTCTCCTCTCCCTCCTCACTCTCTCTCTGCTCTGAGCTGTGCCTGGCAGTTCGTAGCAGGGCCCTGCACCCACGCCCTGTGCAATGAACCACAGGCTCCAAACCCAGCCCTGACCCCAGAGATCTCTCATTTCCATCCATCCCATCACTGCCCCAATCTCATTCTCACAGCCCAGGTTCCAGTTGTTCTCTCCAGCAGGAAGAGCTCTGGCAGCTCAGCAGTGACTGCTGGGGGAATTCTTTCCCAGCAGGGATGTTTTTAACCCAAAACTTCTACAGCAAGGGTGAGCTGGGCTTTGGAAAGCTGGGAATGGGGCAAATCATCAAAAAGGAGCCTCAGGGAGCAGCCTCTGCTCCCAAACCCAGCAACCAGGCTAGGAGCAAGGAAATGCTCAGTGATGGATGAGTGCTGTAATTCATTAAGGAGCCTTAACGAGCAGGAGCTCAGGGAGAAGAGGAAAACACTTGAAGCAGGTCTTGAAAAGCTGAGAGATAAAAGGAGCTCACTGCTCTCCTGCCCACCAGACTGCAAGGGATCGTTTTAGCTCCAGGGAGGAGAAGTGCCACAGGAAAAAAGCAAAATTACAATCAGTGGAAAAACCAACTCAGCTAATTCAGACTAAACCCAACAGATATTTTTTTTTTAATAGGAAGAGTAAATATGAATGGATTCCATCAGCTGATTCCCTAACACTGAATCCTTTTTTTTCTGGGATTGAGAGGACATGGAGAAGGTGGGCAGAGGAGATGTCAATCTGAGATCATCCCCCGACCATCCTTGCTGTCTCTGTGGCCTCTCCTCATTTTTTTCCTCTTCTCCATCTCTTTTTTTTCCTCCTCTCCATCTCATTTTTTCCTCCTCTCCATCTCATTTTTTCCTCCTCTCCATCCCTTTTTTTCCTCCTCTCCATCTCTTTTTTTCCCTCCTCTCCATCTCATTTTTTTCCTCCTCTCCATCCCTTTTTTTCCTCCTCTCCATCTCTTTTTTTCCCTCCTCTCCATCTCATTTTTTTCCTCCTCTCCATCTCTTTTTTTCTCTTCTCCATCTCTTTTTTTTCCTCCTCTCCATCTCATTTTTTCTTCTTCTCCATCTCTTTTTTTCCCTCCTTTCAATTTCTTTTTTTTCCCTCCTCTTCATCTCATTTTTTCCTCCTCTCCATCCCTTTTTTTTCCTCCTCTCCATCTCTTTTTTTTCCTCCTTTCCATTTCTGTTTTTTTCCTCCTCTCCACTTCATTTTTTTCCTCCTCTCCATCTCATTTTTTTCCTCCTCTCCATCTCATTTTTTCCTCCTCTCCATCCCTTTTTTCCCCACAGATCAGGTGGAGGAGAAGGTCTTTGACCTGGCAGAGGTTACCCCACAAAGGGCAGGGCAGGAGCAGCTCGAGCTCAGTGTGAAATCCCAAAAGAGGAGATTAATCCCCTGACAATCTTGGATCAAAATGCTGCATTCCCCCAAATTTGGGGAAAATTGGTTTCTCCAAGTGTTACTCAAATTGCTGAATAAAAACCAACCCCAAAGCTGATTAAAATCACCCCCGAACCCGCAGTGACATTTCCCTGTCATTGTCAGCCCATAAATGGGAATTCTCCACACAGCAGAAAAAGAATTTCCCCCAAACCTGAATGAATAAACATTAAATTAACTGCTTTTTTTGTCACTTAGAAACCACATTCTAGGAGGGTTTTCCAGCTGTGGTTTTAGGATGTTCATTTAATTAGGGCAGGAACTCAGGAAAGCTGCAGATTTATGAGGAGTGATGGCTGTCAGAGAATCCTAAAATTCCCTTTCTTATTTTCTCAGCTTCACTGGAGGCCAGAGTGATTTTTTTAAAAAACAAAAATCTGCACGAGATCTGCTTGGAAAATCCCCGGGGTTTTCCCTTGCTGGGAATTGCAAACTGCAAGGACACCCCAAGGAACCCAAAATCCTGGCCTGGGGCCACCCTATTGTTTGTGAGGGGGGACAGAAAACAAGGAGGGAGAGAAAATGTGGTGACAATGCTTTGCAAAGTGACAAACCAGACACAACCCCAAGGATTTCCAGGTTGGTAAATCCCAGCTTTAGCCTCAGCCTGAATCCTTGAGGAAATCTGGATGCCAAAGGGGAAATTCTCGGATTAGAGGGGCAAAGCAAAGGGTCTGTGCAAGGAAAAGAAATTCCTCATTTTCCAGCTCTCCTGGAATAGATCATGGGTTGTGTTCCAGGGGTGGTTTTGGGGAATTCCACGTTTTCTGCTGATTTCCTTGTGGCCACTCATCCTCTGGAGGAGATTCCCACACTGGGGCTGCCCTTGGCTGCTCCAGGGAATTGGGATGGGCAGGGGGGGTCTGAGTTAATTCCAAATATGGAACCATCAGAGCTCACACCAGCACAGCCACAAACAGAGCAGGACACACCTTGAAAAGGATAAAATTAAAAAAAAAACCCAAAATGCCTTGGAATTCTGATGGAGGACTGAAAACCAGCAAGAATTTTCTTTCTTTTCTTAGATCCATAAAAAATCTCACACCAGCCACACCCACAAACAGAACAGGATAAAATTAAAAGGATAAAATTAAAAGGATTGAAAAGGATAAAATTAAAAAAAAAACAAACCCCAAAAAACCCAAGCCTTGGAATTCTGATGGAGGAATAAAAACCAGAAAAAAGTTTCTTTCCTTCTTTTCTCAGATCCATAAGAAATCTTACACCAGCACACCCACAAACAGAGCAGAAAACACTTTAAAAAGGATAAAATTAAAAAAAACCCAAACACTTTAGAATTCTGATGGAGGACTAAAAGCCAGAAAAAAGTTTCTTTCTTTTCTCAGATCCAAAAAAAATCTTACACCACCACACCCACAAACAGAGCAGAAAACACCTTAAAAAGGAGAAAATTAAAAAAAACCCAAACACTTTAGAATTCTGATGGAGGACTGAATGCCAGCAAGAAGTTTCTTTCTGTTCTCAGATCCAAAAAAATCTTACATCAGCCACACCCACAAACAGAGCAGAACACACCTTGAAGTGGATAAAATAAAATAAAAAACCCAAAACACATTGGAATTCTGATGGAGGACTGAACGCCAGCAAAAATTTTCTTTCCTTCTTTTCAAATCCATAAAAAATTCTTACACCAGCACACCCACAAACAGAGCAGAACACACCTTAAAATGGATAAAATAAAATAAAAAGCCCCAAATGCCTTGGAATTTTGATGGAGGAATAAAAGCCAGCAAAAAGTTTCTTTCCTTCATTTCTCAGATCCATAAAAAATCTTACACCAGCACACCCACAAACAGAGCAGAAAACACCTTAAAACGGATAAAATTAAAATCTAAAAAAAAAAAAAGCCTTGGAATTCTGATGGAGGACTGAAAACCAGCAAGAAGTTTCTTTCTTTCTTTTCTCAGATCCATAAAAAAGCCTTCCCAGGAAGTGAACACTTGCAGGATCCTATCAAATCCCCTGATTCTGGAGGTTTTGCTGTTTCTCGTGCAGCTCAGGAGGATTTGCTGACCCCAAATCAAGATTTGAACCCTCTGAAGCCTCTCCCCAGTTTGGCTTTCCAAGGCTGCAGCACCTCTGTCAGTAACTGTGGTTAAACCCAAATAAAACTCCCGAGCTGGAAGCTCTCAGTGCTTTCTCCCACATCCTTTTCTGTCCCTCCTGGTGTTTCCCAAACTTGCCCAGTGAAATCTGGGCTTTGCACGAGCTCTGCCTGCAGGAATTTTCTCTCTGGGAATTCTTTTTGGTCCTCCCATCAAACACACTCCAGGATGAGCCACCCAAACTCTGCTCCCAAGGCCTGGAGAAAGCTGAGACCCTCCCCAGGTGGCTCCCAGAGGCCACCAAGCACGGAGCTGTCCCCAGGCCCTGAAATCATTTCTGTCCCCAAGGGGAACCCCCTGGGCATGGAGGAATTTCGGGGCCTTACCTGGGGCAGGGCTTGCACCACCGTGTCCAGCAGAGCTCTCATGCCCGTGGCCATTTTCAGCAGTTTCAGCACTGAAAGGAGGAGCAAAATCCTGCTCAGTGGGGCTGGGGGGCATTGCAGGGAAAATCCAGGAGGGAAATCCAGGTTCAGGCCTTGCAGGGAAGGTTTAAATCTTTCTTGCTGCTGTTTGTACACGTGGGGATTCTCTGCAGGGCTGAATATCCTGCTGGGAATCCCAAGGGGGATGGATTCCCACTGCCAGAGAGCAGGGTTGTGGGATATTGGGAAGGAATTCCTCCCTGGGAAGGTGGAAAGGGGATGGGATGGAATTCCCAGAGAAGCTGTGGCTGCCCCTGGATCACTGGAAGTGTCCAAGACCAGCGTGGATGGGGCTTGAGGCAACCTGGGATAGTGGGAGGTGTCCCTGCCCATGGGAATGGGATGGGCTTTAAGGTCCCTTCCAACCCAAACCATCCTGGAATTCCACAAAAATGGACAAAACCCTACAAGAACTCCAACAGGCAGGAAAAGGGGAGGCAGCTCATCAGTGAAGAGCAACTTCCCCGACTGCCATCGCTTCCCACTCTGCTCTGGACCTGCAGAAATCTCTGTGAGCCCAGGCTGGAATCAGAATCCACCCTCAGATCCCACAGGAAAACCCCATGGGACCTCCAGGTGCTCTCTGAGCTGCAACTTCACATTCCCTGATGGAAATGAACCAGCAGGGCTGGAAGGACAAAGGTCCAAAGGGTTTCCTGGAGCTCCTTGGATGGATGGATGGATGGATGATGGATGGATGATGGATGGATGATGGATGGATGGATGGATGGATGGATGGATGGATGGATGGATGATGGATGGATGATGGATGGATGGATGGATGGACGGATGATGGATGGATGGATGGATGGATGGATGATGGATGGATGATGGATGGATGGATGATGGATGGATGATGGATGGATGATGGATGGATGGATGGATGATGGATGATGGATGGATGATGGATGGATGATGGATGGATGGATGATGGATGGATGATGGATGGATGATGGATGGATGGATGGATGATGGATGGATGGAGGATGATGGATGATGGATGGATGATGGATGGATGATGGATGGATGGATGGATGATGGATGGATGATGGATGGATGGATGATGGATGATGGATGGATGATGGATGATGGATGGATGATGGATGGATGATGGATGGATGGATGGATGATGGATGATGGATGGATGGATGATGGATGGATGATGGATGATGGATGGATGATGGATGGATGATGGATGGATGGATGGATGATGGATGATGGATGGATGGATGATGGATGATGGATGGATGGATGATGGATGGATGGATGATGGATGGATGGATGATGGATGATGGATGGATGATGGATGGATGGATGGATGATGGATGGATGGATGATGGATGGATGGATGGATGATGGATGATGGATGGATGGATGGATGGATGATGGATGGATGGATGGATGGATGATGGATGGATGGATGATGGATGGATGGATGATGGATGATGGATGGATGATGGATGGATGGATGGATGATGGATGGATGGATGATGGATGGATGGATGGATGATGGATGATGGATGGATGGATGGATGGATGATGGATGGATGGATGATGGATGGATGGATGATGGATGGATGGATGGATGATGGATGATGGATGGATGGATGGATGATGGATGATGGATGGATGGATGATGGATGGATGATGGATGGATGGATGGATGGATGGATGGATGATGGATGGATGATGGATGGATGATGGATGATGGATGGATGGATGGATGATGGATGGGTGGATGATGGATGGATGGATGGATGATGAATGATGGATGGATGGATGGATGATGGATGGATGGATGGAAGGATGGATGGATGGACGGACGGATGGATGGATGGATGGATGGATGGATGGACGGATGGACAGACACACCTCTGGCTATCCGGAGCACCCTCATGATGCGGATGATGGTGGGGTTGATGGGCAGGGCAGCGTTCATCTCGATCTCCTCCAGAGTGATCCCCACAATCGACAGCAGAACTATGGCCAAGTCCAGCTGGTTCCACCTGCAGAGAGAGGAGGGGCACAGAAAATCCCAATTATACACAGATAATCCAGGAGGAGGGACATGGATTATCCCAGAGGAGGGAATTTTGTGTTAAGAACAGGCACCAGCGAATCCCAGGTGCATCTCCTCATTCTCATCCCATAATTTTTAGGGGGTACAAAAGCAGCTCAGAGCAGCCAGCAAACACATCCTGTGAGCCACAAAATCTGGGAAGTGACTGGGAAGTGTTCCTGACCTCTAAGCTGAGCTGCTCAGGCCTGGTGGAAAGGGAAGAATGCATCTGGAATTCTGGGAGGTTTCCTGAACCCCTCCTGCAAAGCACAGCCAGCAGCTCTCAGGAGTTTTAGTTCTTACACTACAAAGTTTGCAGGCACAGAGAGGCAGCCCTGGGCCATTCCCGTGTCCCACAGTGCTGCTGCACCTCCCAGAATGTGCCTCTGGAACTGGGTCAGTCCAGCCCTGAATCCCAAACCCACAGGGGTTCCAAATGCTCTCACCTGTCCTTAAAAAACCTCCGGAAACCAAAGGCCACCAACTTCAGCAGCGCCTCGAACACGAAGACGATGGTGAAGACGTAGTTGCAGTACTTGAGGGCTTCATCCAGGGACTGGAAAAGAGAGATCCCAGTTAGGCCAGCCCAGTTATCCCTTCCCTGACCCCCACGGAGGGCCTGGCGGGGAGCAGGGTGAGAGAAGCACAGAAATATCAGGAATAAATTAAATTCATAAAGGTTTGCACTGAATCACCCAGCAGAACTCAAAGAAAGGCTCAGCCCCTGAGTCAAACAAAACCCTCTGAAAGCACTCAAATTAATTCTGCTAATCAGGTTCAAGCTCAGTGCACAAATTCTCCAGACATGAAAAAATTCCCCCCTTCCCCATCTCCTGAAGATTCCTCGGTCTGACCTGGCCAGCTTTGGGGAGAGCAAAAACCACCATGGATCATTTCTCGATTCCAGCCCTCGGGACTAAAGCTTTGCTTCAAAAGCTTTGGGAAAATAAATAAACCTTGGAGATGGATGAAACCTTTCCTTGTTGAAAAATGGGACATCTCCAGAGCTGGGCAAAGCGTGTCCATATTTGGTGCAACGTTCCTGCTTCTCCACGGAGCCGCTCTCGGAAGTCAGGAATCCACAGTGTTTACACTTGAGTGTTTATAAAGGATTTCAGTGGAGCTGGGGGCCAACAATAGCAAAGGAATCTTGTGGGGCCTTAAAATAGACAGGCAGGGGGGGAGCAGCTCTTGGGGTGGGGGGCAGGAGGGAGGGAAGGGGAATTTAGTTCAGTGTAGCACAAAGCTTTGAATTTCTAATAAAAAATAGGAATTGTGAGCATCAAACTGGATAAAATTGGAAATAAATGCAACAGAGGAGCCTGCAGGAACTCCCAGGACACAGGAAAACTCTTTTTGTCCCCTCTGTGGGATGCCTGGCTCTGCTGACCCCACACACAGCGAGGTCACCGGGGCACGGCCATGCCCTGATTTTTGGGAATGAGAGCTGGAAGTTTCTCAGGTGTTGGCAACATTCCCTATTTTTGTTCCAGCACCTAAAATAAAATGGCAGCTTAAAAACCCACGGGACAATCTCCTGTTCCAGCCAAAGCCTGAGCCTGGCTTCTCCCATCGCTTGTGACCGTTTGCATTTGGATTTACAACTCTGAGTTAAGTGAACGTAAACCAAGCGTAAATAAAACCTAATCTGGATAAACAACATTTCCATGGGAAACAAAGGAATTATCCTGGTGTAAAACACACACACACAGAGTTATCCTCTGGCTCAGCATCCAGGAAAGCAAATGCTGAGCCAGAGCTTCATAAATGATAACAAAATAGAAAATTTATAGATGGAAAAATTAAAAATTTCTATACATTTACTTATCAGCCCCCATGATTTATGTCAAAGGTGTTCTGAGGGGAGAATGATTTTACAACACATTAAAAAAGGGAGGATTGTACTTTTAAATTGGTTTGTTTGAAGTTCATTGAGGAGGAGAAATGCTCTGCACACCCCAACTCTGAGTTTATATCTGCTAATGGAATGTTCTAAACCTCCAGACTCCAGCGTGAGGCTCAGTCAGGTTTGGGATCAGGGCAGGAAATATTTGGCTTGGTCTTTTCCTGGTAAAAGCTTCATTCACTCTCCATTAGCTGGTTGTTGTTGTTTTGTTTTGTTTTGTTTTTTACCCAAAGCAGGGAAATCAAGGTTTTGTCTGAGGCAGTGACTCCCAAATGGCAGAGCTGGATCAGAACTGTGAGGCTCCCAAGAATTGGTGATGCCTTTTTGGGATTTTTACCTAAAAACAGAGGTCAGACAAAATTAAGGGGCTAAAAGGTGTTTATATTTATGGAAGGGCCTTCAGGTACATTTTGGGCAGATGAAACCATCCCAAAAATGGAACACAGGTCACAGGTTTTCACACATTTATCAGTTTGGTCCATTTGCATATTGGGGATTAATCTTCCAATTACAGCTTCAGGTAATGAAGTCATTTTCCCCAAGTTTGCTCCACCCTATTTCAGTTTTATTTCCATTTCTGAGACAGTGAGATGTCCTTGATTGCCAGGCCTGGAGAGGAATTTTTGTTTCTGACCAAAATGTGAATAGAGCAGCTCACAGTGTGTGTGGAGTTTAGAGTTACACACTAAAGAATTGCAGGATCACAAACATACTAAGGTTGAAAAAAAAAAAAAAATTAAATTGAAAAATTGAAAAATACAAATAATACAAAAAATAAAAATACCAAAGTTAAACCCCTGAGGGCCAGTTTAGCCCCAGGAGGGGCAGCTCCCACCTTGGGCTGGTTGTAGTGCTCCATGGACATGGTGATGACGTTGACGCCGATGATGAAGGTGATGAAGAGGTCCAGGTAGTGGCTGGTGCACAGGCTGTGGATGGATCTCCTGGCCGGGGAGTAGTCGGCGTAGTAGGGCCTGCGCTGGGCCTCTGGGGGACAGAAAGGGACAGCAGTGAGCCAGGGCTGCAGGGCTGGGGGGCAGCTGGGCACCAGGGAGGGGAGAACAGAGTGGGACAAACTGTGGGAAGCGGCTGAGAGATTCCTGAGTGACCCCTGAGTGATCCCTGAGTGACCCCTGAGATCCCTGAGATTTCTGAGTGATTCCTGAGTGATCCTTGACTGATTCCTGAGTGACCTGAGTGATTCCTGAGTGACCCCTGAGATTCCTGAGTGATTCCTGAGTGATTCCTGAGTGATTCCTGAATGATCCCTGAGAGACTCCTGTGTAATTCCTGAGTGACCTCTGAGTGATTCCTGAATAATTCCTAAGTGATCCCTGAATGATCCCTGAGTGATTCCTGAATGATTCCTGAATGATTCCTGAATGATTCTTGAGTGACCGTGGAGTAATTCCTGAGTGATCCCTGAGTGACCCTTCAGCAATCCCTATGTGATTCCTGTGTAATGCCTGAGTAATTCCTGAGTGACCCCTGAGTAATTCCTGAGTAATCTCTGAGTGATCCCTGAATGATTCCTGAGTGATCCCTGAGTGACTTCTGTGTAATCCCTGTGTAATTCCTGAGTAATTCCTGAGTGATCCCTGAGTGACTTCTGTGTAATTTCTCAGTGATCCCTGTTTAATCTGTGTGATCCCTGAGTGATCCCTGTGTAATTCTTGTGTGATCCCTGAGTGACTCCTGTGTGATCCCTGTTTAATCCCTGTGTAATCCCTGAGTGATCCCTGGGTGACCCCTAAGTGATCCCTGAGTGATTCCTGAGATTCCTGAGTGACCCCTGTGTAATCCCTGAGTGATTCCTGAGTGATCCCCTGTGTGATCCCTGTGTAATCCCTGAGTGATCCCTGAGTGATCCCTGGGTGACCCTGCCTCCCACACCAGCCCCGTTGGGGTTTTTGGGATCAGCAAACCCTGGTGCCAGCCAGCTCCTTCAATCCCTGCCCCACAATCTCCTGGAAGGGGAAGCAGGCAGGGGCAGGAGCAGGATGGACACAGGACCCAGGGAAAAGCTCCAAACCCAGCCAAGCTTCAGCTGCAGCTGAGGGCAAAGCTTGGGGCAGGACTCATCTTCCCCCAGTCCTGAGGGTGCCAGGGATGTTCCAGGTGGGAGAAGAACACACCCCGAGCTCCAGAAGGTTTTTTGGGATGTTTGGAAGGCTTAAGGAAAAGCAGCAGGGCATTCCTGAGGGATGGGAGCACACAGGACACAGCCACAAAGCGCTTGGCTCTGCCACCACAAACAGCACAAGCTCCTCTGGAAAAAGAAATAGAAATTTATAGGTATAAAATATAAAATTAAACAACACATCCAGGGCTCGGGGCATGGCTGAATGTAAAACCATTCACAGGAATTTTACATCTCTGCCTGTGATTCCTCCTTTTTTTTTTTTCTCTTGGAAACATGGAAATTTCTATCTGTGAGTGAATTCCTGGGAGTGTTCCAAGACAGTGTTTGGACCCCAGGGCTGCATTTGCTGCCTGTGTCCCTCCCCAGTGATGCTGTGACCTCAGGGATGCTCTGGGTGCTGCATGGAGTTAAATTCCCTCAAACTCCAGCAATATCAACATTCCCAGTTCCCCCAAGGCTGAGGCAGCCTTGCTGTGGGTTTTACAAGTGGGAAGAGGTCACACCAAGTCAGGGTTGCTCTTCACAGAGAGGGGTTTGGCAAATATTTCAGCCAAAAAAAAAAAAATTCAGCCAAAAAAATTCAGCTTTAAATGCACAAAGAGCACAGAAAAAACTGTTTCACCTTGAAAATAAGGAGGGAAATGGGTTCAGAAGCACTCAGTGCCCTCCTGAAATCCATCTCCCGCTCCTCTCATCCTGCTGATTCCTTCTCACATGGAAGGACTCTTGAAATGTGGGAGGGTTTTGTTTTTTTTTTTTTTGGTGCAACTGATGCCAGATCAGAATCCAAAACCTTAAAATTAATTGGATAAAGGGAAACAGGATCTGCAGCTCTCTTTCAACTCTGTTTTCTTTCCCTGGTAGTTAAAAGTAGAGTGGAGGCATTTGAAAAACATTTCCTTCTGACCAGGGTCACCAAGACTTTTTTTTATTCTGCTGAGGGGTGTGGAAAAACAAGATGAAAGCAACCAGAGCTGGTTTTGAATAATTTTTTTTTTCTGTTGCTTTCATGTGCTTTAATCCTACGAGTCATCTTGGACTGCTGGGGCTGTCTCTGCTACTGAGCTCAGCCTGCTTGAAAAATAATAATAATAAAAACATTGCAGTAAAATATTTATTTCAGCCTGGACCATGTGCTTTCATGTGTTTTCAGGATTACAACATCCTTGTCTTTTTTTATTTTTTTAAATATATTTTTAGGGAAATGTCTTCTTGGGAGTGCAAGTAACTCCTTGGGAGGTCTGAGGATACCTTTACTAAATAAATGTTATATTAAGAGGTAATTTATTAATGATCACTGGTTGATTAATGGATTCCAGGACATGGGTTGGCAGCACATGAGGAAAAGAGGTTGCAGGTGGTTTTAACCACCCCTCACCTGCCCAAACTCCCAATTTATTCACTATTTCAGCAAAAGATCAGGTGTTTATTCTGTTTTACCAACTAATCACTGAAGGGGAATCACAAGAAGACATTTTCCACTGTCAGGCTGAAAACCTCCTAATTTTCCTGACAGCTCCTTTTGCCCATGGGCTGGAGAGGAAAAACCCAGGGGGGAGCAGGCAGCCCCAAGGGTGGGTCTGTCCTACAGCACAGAGGGGTCTCACAGGGGTCTCACAGGGGTCTCTCAGGGGTCTCACAGGGGTCTCTCAGGGGTCTCACAGGGGTCTCACAGGGGTCTCACAGGGGTCTCACAGGGGTCTCTCAGCACTGCCCAAATTCCTGCCAGGAAAACTCAGGCCAGGCTTAACCCCAGGGAGCTCCAGGAGCAGCCTGGCTCCTCTGGGATGCACAGAACAAGGGACAGGGAAGGGATTCCTGCAGGAGGAAAACATCCAAGGAGAGCTGGGAGGGAGGGAGGGAGGTGACAGAGGTGACAGAGGTGACAGAGGTGACAGAGGTGACAATCACCACATGCAGCAGGGCCATGCTGAGGGGACCCCATGCACTGCCCACTCCAGGAGATGCTGCCCGTGCCAGGCTGGAGGAGGGAGCTGGGATGTGCCCAGGGAATCAGGATACACCCAGGGATGTGCCTGGAGAGATCAGGGATGTGCCCAGGGAACTGGGATGTGCCCAGAGAGAGCAGGAATGTGCCCAGGGATGTGCCTGGAGGGAGCTGGGATGTGCCCAGGGATGTGCCCAGGGATGTGCCCAAGGAACCAGGATGTGCCTGAGGAGTCAGAGTGTGCAAGAGGAGCTGGGATGTGTCCAGGGGGAGCCAGGAAGTGCCCAAGGAGCCAGGATATGCCCAGAGATGTGCCCAAGGAGTTGGGACGTGCCCAAGGAGCCAGAATGTGCACAGAAGGAGCTGGGATGTGCCCAGGGATGTGCCCAGAGGGAGCCAGGATGTGCCCATGGATATGCCCAAGGAACCAGGATGTGCCCAGGGATGTACCTGAGGAGCTGAAATATGTGTGGAGGGAGCTGGGATGTGCCCAGAGAGAGCTGGGATGTGCCTGAGGAGTCAGGATGTGCCCAAAGAGCTGGGATGTGCCCTTGAGAGAGCTGAGATGTGCCCAAGGAACCAGGATGTGCCCAGGGATGTGCCTGGAAGGAGCTGGGATGTGCCCAAGGAGCCAGAATGTGCACAGGAGAAGCTGGGATGTGCTCAGGGATGTGCCCAGAGGGAGTCAGGATGTGCCTGAAGAGCTGGAATGTGCCCAGGGATGTGCCCAAGGAGCTGGGACATGCCTGGAGGGAGCTGGGATGTGCCCAAGGAACCAGGATATGCCCAAGGAGCTGGGATGTGCCCAGAGGGAGCCAGGATGTGACCATGGATGTGCCCAGGGAACCGGGATGTGCCCATGGATGTGCCCAGGGATGTGCCCATGGAACCAGGGCTGGATCAGTGATCCCAGGAATTCAGAGGGGTTGCAGTGGGTAGGAGCAGAGGAGGAGCAGCCCCCCCCAGCTCTGGCAGGATGGAAGCAGCATCCCAGAGCTCCAGAGCCTCAGCTCTGGCCATTCCCAAACCCTTCAGGAAGTTTCACCTCTGCTGACAGCACAGCAGAGCGCTCTGGGCTGCTCTCAGCTGGCATTTTTAACTCCTGGAGGGAATTTGAAGTGCCCAAATTGTGTTGAGGGTTCAGTGCACACACCCTGACTGCTGCTGGCACAACCAGAGCTGTGGGATCTGTGGGAGAACCTGGATGAGGGGGATTCTGCCCCGTGGGATGTGGGCACAGCAACCAGGGGACACCAGATCCATCATTAACTCCAGCAGGAAAAACAGCCTGAGCCTTGGGTTCTCTGGGAAAATGGGGTTTGGGATGAGACTCCCAGCAGCCAGCTGGAAGATTTCTGTCATCATGGAATGGTTGGGATTGGAAAGGACCTTAAAATCCACCCAGTGCCACCCCCTGCCATGGCAGGGACACCTTCCACCATCTCAACCTCATCCAGCCTGGCCTTGGACACTTCCAGGGATCCAGGGGCAGCCACAGCTTCTCTGGGAATTCCATCCCATCCCCTTTCCACCCTCCCAGGGAGGAATTCTTTCCCAATATCCCATAACTCTGCCCTCTGCCCCAATCCCCTTGCCCTGGCACTCTGTGCTCTGTAAATCCTCTCTCTCCATCAAACACTGACAAGTTTCCCTTCAGCTGCTGGTTTGAACTGGTGGGAATGCAGGAGGGGAAGAAAAAGAAACCATCAAAGAGATGAAAAAGGGAGAACCCCAGCCTGTCCTCCCCCTGCCTTTAGATGCTGGCTCACACTTGAATCTCACCTCTCTGTGGAGTATCTCAACTTTGCTTGTGGTTGTGCTGACATGGAAATTAATGAAGCCCCGTTCCCTGGCTTAAAAGCATTTTGAGTTGGCATTACAATCCCCAGCTCCAGCTCCTCCATTACAATGCTCTGCATGAAACATTAGAAAGCCCTAATGGGGTTATTCATGCCTGGAACAGAGCAGCTCTGTACCTGCAGCTGCCTGGAAAAAAAAAAAAAACAAGCAGCAGGCTTTGATAATTCCCTGCTTGGAAACTCTGAACGCTCAAGGATCCAGCACCCAAAAATTGTAGCTCCAGCTCAAGAGATTCTGCTGGATACAGAGAGGGTCGTGGCACTGAGAGGATGTTTGAATTGAAATATTTATGTGCCACCCCCTAGAGAAAGGTTTGGAAGGGGAATTTTTCCTTGTCCTTCCACAATTCCCAGCTCTGGAGGGAAAATCCTCACAGGAACAGATTTGTGGTCACTCTCCTCTCACAGAGCTGAAATCAAGGAAAAAATATTTCTGAATTTTCAGGTTTTGGGGTCTTCCCTAAGGGACAGCACTGAAAGGCACTCTGAGATCCCAGAGCTGTGATTTCCAGCTTTTCCAGCTTTTCCAGCCCCCAGTGTCACCCAGACCCTCCTGCAGCCTTTGAAGTCCAGAGCTGAGCTGACAGGGCAGGTCCAGCAGGGTTGGATTTGGCCCTGGATCCCACAGGCAGGGGGGATCAAGCTGCTCCACGTGTTTTTAATCAAACCCTTCAATCTGGGGAGCCTGGTTTCGCTCTGTGTCTTCTGAGAAGCTCATTAAGAGGCTGAGAGCAGCAGGATTGTTAAATGACACTTGGATAGAATGGATGGAGCAGGGATAGAGTCAGGAAAAAAAAATATTCTGGTTTATCTTGAATTTTTTTTTTTTGCTTTCACATAAAAAAAGTTCACTGAGCGGTTGTGCCTTTAAAACCACATCAAATGCATTTCTCAGTGTCCTCACCCCCTGCCCTCTGCTCTCCTTGAGCACAGGGAACCTGCTCCAATCCCTTCAGAAAAGTGGCCCTTGGATGGGAAAGAAGGAATGTTCTGGAAAGATCTGAGGCAGGGACAGCGGGGAATGGAGCTCAGAGGGAACTTCCTGCTAAAAAAAATCACCCCAAAGTAGGTGGTGACTCCCTGTCCCACCTGAGGAGGAGTTGGGTGCTGTGTTTTCCATGGGGCAATCTCCAGATCCTGGATCCAGCCTGGGATTGGCACCCAGGACCACCCAGGTGAGGTTTAACCCATTCCAGGGCTGTGTCCCAGGAGGAATCCCTCTACAGGGTTCCAAATCCTGGATCCAGGCTGGGATTTGTACCCAGGGCCACCCAGCTGAGGTTTAACCCATTCCAGGGCTCTGTCCTAGGAACAATCCCCCTGCCAGGCCCCAAATCCTGGATCCAGTCTGAGACTGGCACCCAGATCCCCCAGGTGAGGTTTAACCCATTCCAGGCTGTGTTTTCCACACAGAAATCCCTCTGCTGGGCTCCAAATCCTGGATCCAGCCTGAGATTTGTACCCAGGGCCACCCAGGTGAGGTTTAACCCATTCCAGGGCTGTGTTCTCCATGGAACGATTCCCAAATCCTGGATCCAGGCTGGAACTGGCACCCAGATCCCCTAGGTGAGGTTTAACCCATTCCCAGGGCTATGTCCCAGGAACAATCCCCCTGCCAGGCCCCAAATCCTGGATCCAGCCTGGGATTGGCACCCAGATCCCCCTGGTGAGGTTTAATCCATTCCCAGGGCTGTGATCTCCATGGAGCAATTCCCAAACCCTGGATCCAGGCTGGGATTTGTACCCAGGACCACCCAGTTGAGGTTTAACCCATTCCAGGCTGCGTTCTAGGAACAATCCCTGTGCCAGGCCCCAAACCCTGGATCCAGGCTGGAACTGGCACCCAGATGCCCCAGGTGAGGTTTAACCCCCTCCCAGCCCCAAGCCCAGCCTGCCCCAGCTCCGTGGTGCATTTCTGTGTGTGCAGGCAGGGACAGATCCCCCAATCCCCAGGGGACAGCACAGACAGGGCACAGGACACACGGACAGGGTGCCAGGCAGCCAGAGAGCCCAGAGGTGCCTTTGTGACCTAGGCTGGATTTCCCTCCTAATTTGTATTAAAACACAAAATTTCCCTCCTCTCCTGGCCTGCCCTGTGCTGGGAATTCTGGCTGAGTTAAAAGCAGGGATCTCTGTCAGCATTCCCACATCCCTCCCTCCTCTCCCTGGGGTGACCAGGCTCTCCCTGGGGTCACCAGGCTCTCTCTGGGGTCACCAGGCTCTCCCTGGGAGTACCAGGCTGTCCCTGGGGTGACCAGGCTCTCCCTGGGGTCACCAGGCTCTCCCTGGAGGGATCAGGCTCTCCCTGAGGTGACCAGGCTCTCCCTGGGGTGACCAGGCTCTCCCTGGGGGGACCAGGCTCTCCCTGGAGGTACCAGGCTCTCCCTGGGGTGACCAGGCTCTCCCTGGGAGTACCAGGCTCTCCTTGGGGTGACCAGGCTCTCCCTGGGGGCACCAGGCTCTCGCTGGGGTGACCAGGCTCTCCCTGGGGGCACCAGGCTCTCCCTGGGGGTACCAGGCTCTCCTTGGGGTGACCAGGCTGTCCCTGGGGTCACCAGGCTCTCCCTGGGGTGATCAGGCTCTCCCTGGGGGGACCAGGCTCTACCTCATGTGACCAGGCTGTCCCTGGGGGCACCAGGCTCTCCTTGGGGGGATCAGGCTCTCCCTGGGGTGATCAGGCTCTCCCTGGGGGTACCAGGCTCTCGCTGGGGTGACCAGGCTCTCCCTGGGGGGATCAGGCTCTCCCTGGGGTCACCAGGCTCTCCCTGGGGGCACCAGGCTCTCCCTGCTGCTCCCCAGGGGTGACACGGAGCACTGGGACACACGGAAGGGACACATGGAAGCAGAGGAAGCCGCCAGCTGCTGTCACCATGCAGAGCCCACAGCCCCACGAGCACACACAGGCACAGCTCACATCTTTCTGAGTCTGCCACGGGGTTTTTTTTATCAAATCCATCATCCTCTCAATGCCCCAGGAGGTTCAAACCCCTCCCAATCGAAACAAAAAAAAAATAACCCCTCGAAATGGAAGCAGCAGTTTCCCAAATGTGCAGCAGATTTTTGGGTTCACCTCGCTGACAGCTCCAAGCTGTCCTTGCAGGTAGAGGCAGTTTCATGGAACCTTCTGGAAGCCCAGCACATGGCCAAATGTTTCCCTTCTCAGCTGCTCCACTGCTCCCCTTCCAGAAATCTGTCCTGCTCCCTGTGTGCTCCCCAGGAGTGTCAGAGCCCTCATCTGTGCCGTGGCTGCTCTGAAATAGCTCCTCAGAGGTGCTGGCTGAGGAGGGACAATGTCAGTGTCCACCACTTTGACAGGGACTGGCTCTTCCTGGTGTCTGAGCTGTGGAGTCACAGCCAGCCTTTAATAAGATTTATTTCCTAATCAGGAGCTGAGCTGTGCCTCCATACCTGTGGCCCTGTTCTCTCTAAGGATGTTTAAAATTGCTTTTTTTTTTATTTTATTTTTTAATTTCATATAAGCTTTGAGTTGATCTGAATGGCTTTTAGGTCAGCACATTGGGGTAGAAGCTGCTCAAGGAGGACCCCAGGGACCCTAAAACTGATTCTCCTCCCTGTGCTGGAAATGCTGCCTCTGATATTTCCATCCTCAGACTGCCAAAGCAAAATGGGAAAAGGGGGAAGGAAATTGCATTTGAACTCTTGGAAATCTCTGGAGGTACTCAGTGCCTGAGCTGGATTTCATTTTGAGCCAGGCACTGAGCTCAAACTGGCTAAAATCAAACGGGCTCAGCCCTCCCCGTGGTGTCATTAAGGTCCTGTGGGGACAGCAGTGCCACCATTTAGTGCTGAAGTGTCCCCTGGCCCTAAGGAGGAGCAGCAGGGGAGCAGGAGAGGGGCTGGGAGGGACACAGCTCCTGCCTCAGGCCTGCAGGGATGCAGGGAATGGGGCAGGGAAAATCCCAGCACAGCCTGGGAGCTGGGCTGTTCCTCCATCCATGGCTGGATGTGGGACACGACCCATTTGTCACCACGTTTGGTCCTTCCAGGAGGTGACACAGCCAGGCAGAGTCACAGCCAACAAAACTCAGCCTTACTCTGGCTGAGCTCAGCTTTGATCTCAGCGGCCAAGCCAGGTTTGCTCACTCAAAAAATGCCTGGCAGGCTCTCCCTGCTCACTGAAACTTTTGGGAAAGCTGGAGCTGCTTTCCTGGCAGTTTTCCTGGGAATCCCCTCCCAGGTGCAGCCTGCCCAGGGGAGGTGGGAATGAGCAGGTTTGGGGCAGGAAAGGAGCACAGGCTCAGGGGCTTTTGGGGTTTGATGGAACCTGTTAGATCCACTGAGAAGGAAATCCTGGCTAAAGGCCTTTTTTGGCTGATGGCCCTGCCTTTGGTCAGTGTTCCAAGGACAAAATGAATCCCAGGACTGAATCCCAGCCTGGAATGGGACGAGCATCTCTTGTCATGGACATCTTCCCAACGGGAATTCTCCTGTGGTGCCACCCTGGGCTGTCCCCACCCGTGGCCCTGGCCATGCCCCCATGCAGTGTCTGTGGCATGCGGGGCCATGCTCTGGGATCCCAAACTGCATCAGCTGAGAAAAGAATTCCCCAAATCAAACCCCACCACCACCCTGGGATGCAAGGCGGAGCGTTAAGGGATGGGGGAGCCTCGGGGGGGCCTCCAGGGGAGCACTGGAGCTGCTCACCCCAGTGTCCCTCAGGGCTGGGCACAGCGTGGCCTTGCACAGGAGGATTTTTCTGCTGCAGGAGGATTTTTCTCCCCAGCCAGGTGAACAAACAGGGAACTCATCCCACCAGAACAACCCCAAGGTGTCACCAGCCCTTAAGGCACCGCCAAAGACGTAACGAAGCACCGCAACCTCCTAAACCCCACCAAAAAAAAAACCCCAAAAACCCCGAAAAAAACCCAACCAAACAACAAAAAAACCCAAACCCAAAAAGGAAACGTCGCTTTGGGAGCAGGCAGGGCTCAGAAAGATTTTGGTTTGTAAGGCACTCTACCGACCAGACAGGTACATCTCCTTACTCCTGCGCTTTTTCTCCAGGCGCCGCAGCCGCTTCTCCTCCCGGCGCCGCGCCTCCTCCGCCTCCTGGTGCTGCCGGCACTTGTGGAAGTTCTCCACCACCACCCCCACGAACATGTTGAGCACGAAGAAGCTGACGATGAGCAGGAAGGAGATGAAGTAGAGCAGCATCCAAGGGTTGTGGTTCTGGATGGGCTGGGAGGAAGGGGAGAAATGAGGGAGAAGCGGTACAGGTCGGGTGGGTTAATTTTTTTATTTATAAATATTTTTTTTTATATTATATTTTTTATATTGTAATTTTTTTTATATTATAAATAACCTGGTTCGGGTTTATTTTTTTTTTAAAGCAACAAGTTGTGTGGGGAGGAGGAGGAGGAGAGTTTTCCTCAAAGTGTTTTCCTCTCATTCGCCTTCTCACCAATTAAAATTTTACTGTTTGGTGTTAAACCCACCCAAACCTGCCTTACAGGGTTTAATTATTTTGGCATTTCTTTCACACAGCTTTGGATAAATCTCAGTGGATGAGCATCATCCCACCAGCAGGAGTGCTTCAGCTAAAGATAGGCTCCAGATTTTTAATTTTTTAGATGTGGGCTCCTGCTTAATGTCTCTCAGTTGTTACCAGATCTTCAGAAGTGGAGGGAAATGAAGCCCAAAGTGTTACTGTGGCTCTGGGTGGGTCCTACTCATGTCAGAGTCAACTTCCCACAGAAAATGCCACGAGACTCCCAAACTGAGCTCCTTTTTCACAGCATTCCTGGTGGTTTCCTATCCTCAAGCACCCTCATCCTAATTCATTCTACATCCTCTGATGTCAGAGCTTGCCTGACATGGGAAGCAGTCATGGAAAAGCAACTCCAAAAAAATGGAAAACTGGCAGCTCAATGAAGCTCAGGGAGGTTCCACAGATCTGCTCCTTCCTGGGATTTCCAAAACTCTGGTGTCCTGGGTTCCAGTGTCAGCTGTGCCCAATGTATCCCATCCCCATCCCCAGGAGCTGCTGGAACCAGCTGGGGCAGTGTTTCCCTTCTCTCCTGTCCATGGCCCAGCAATGCCGTGCCCATGGCTCATGGGGAACTCCCTGCGGGAGCTGTCTCTGGTTCATGGGCCAGCAAGGAGCCCCTGCAGGGCTCAGAGAATGAGATCAGCCCAGGGGGAGATGCTCCGCCCAGGGGGAGGAGCCAAGCATTCCCACCTGGATAGAATCTGGGATTTGGGACAGCACAGGGAGCCCTGACCCACTGGACTCACAGAGGACAAGAGCTGCCAGAGCTTTCTACAGGATCACTGCTTGGACAAGAGCATTTCATCTGCACTGCTGCCACCACCCTGACTGACAGGGGTCAGGTTGGATTCTGACTCTGGCAGTGGTTTTTTGTACTATTGTGTTTACTTTCTTTTACTTTTCTTTCTTTTACTTTTCTTTCTTTTACTTTTCTTTTACTTCCTTTTACTTCTTTCTTTTCCTCTTACTAAATTGTATTTCTGCCTTGGAGTCTCTCACTGGTTTTGCTTTCAAACCAGTACAATTGGCCAGCTCAATCATATAAATAACTAAAGTTGTTTTAGAGCTCCTGTTGAACTGAGCTGTGGCAGTAAGACAGATAAAGTTTAGTCAGTGACTGAATCAGGATCCCATCTGCACTGCTGCCACCACCCTGACTGACAGGGGGTCAGGTTGGATTCTGACCCTGTCAGTGGTTTTTTGTACTATTGCATTTATTTTATTTTACTTTAATTTACTTTATTTTACTTTATTTTACTTATTTTCTTTTCCTCTTATTAAATTGTATTTCTGACTTGGAGTCTCTCCCTGGTTTTGCTTTCAAAGCAGCACACCTGGATTCCCCAGGGCTGGGAGGACACAGGAGCAGAGCTGGGCTCTGCAGGACAGGTACCTGCTGGTCGATGCCCACGGCGTCCAGCCCGTCGTACATGATGTTCACCCAGCCGTCCTTGGAGGAGAGGACAAACAGGGACATCAGGGCCTGCAAAAGGACAGGAGAGGTTGGTCTGGCCTTGCAGAGAAGAAAATCCCAACTCTTCCTGTGGCCTGGCCTCTTTTTCAGCCACTATAAAGCAGATTATTTTCTTTATTTGCATACAGAACAGCCAGAAATTGAGAATAAAAGGGGGAAGTTGAAGGATTGCATCCCAAAGCAGTGGCTTGAGGACAGCACTCCTAAAACCAAGGAATTGTACAACCACAGCGAGAGATCAAGAGTTGATCTGATCCATTTTTACACATTTTGGGTAAAAGACAGAGATTTCCAGATCAAGGATGGAAAAGGCCTCAAAAATCACTGGGTGCAAATATCAACCCACTGACAGATGACTGCAACATCAATTTTGGAATGATTTTTGGAATGCAACATCAATTTTGGAAGGTTCCTCCACACCCTCCTGAGGCCACACATCTCTAGTGTTCCCCCAGGAAAAGCTGGCACAGAAAATCCCTGCAGGGAGGAATTTACCTGGCCCAAATTGTCGAAGTTGTACTTCCTCCTGACCCATCTGTAGTGAGCGTTGGTGCAGTCAGCCTTCGTGGTGATGTTTTTGACATCAGGGCCATCACAGTAGTAGAACTTGCCTTTAAAAAGCTGCATTTGAGAAGACAAATTAAAGAAAAAAAGAAAAAGAACAAAAAATGAGCAGCTTTGAGAAGTCTGTTCTCTGATTTATCTTTATTCCTTTAGCAGAGTTCATCTGTCTGTTCTCCTAATGCTGAGATCCTTGCTGGGAGCAGCTGCCAGCCCCACCCTGGATCATTTCTCCTAAAGCCTGACTCTTCCTCCCAAACTGAAACCTTCCTTTGGAGGAATTTCAGCTCATTATTTCCACCTCAACCCCAGCTGGTGAGAAAAGCAGCTTCTCTTTTGCAGCAGTCACTGACAGGGGAGGGAAATACCCTACCTGGACCCCTAAAATCCCAAAGATAATGAAGAAAGCACAGCAGATGAGAACAATGTTCCCAATAGGCCTCAAGGAGGAGATCAAGGTTTCCACCACCAGCTTCAGACCTGGGGCTCTGCTGATGACTCTGGAAAAAAAAAAAAGAGACAAAACAACAAAACTTTTAATTTTTATGCTGTTATCACTCAGCTGCTTTTCCTGCACCACCCTCCTCTACCTGCAGGCAGGGATTTCTTCAGAACCAGAACATTCCCAACCACACTGGGTGGAATTCCAGCAGTGACAGCTGGGCAGAGTGAGCAGGGGAGGCTCCCTGAGAGCAGGATATCAGAATTCCTTCTGTGGGGTGTTTGTACCTCACTCCAGGAGTGTGATCCCTCCAAGGGCTCTGATCCCACACAGGGACAATCCCCCCAAAAGCTCTGATCCCACACAGGGACAATCCCCCAAAAGTTCTGATCCCACACAGGGACAATCCCCCAAAAACTCTGATCCCACACAGGGACAATCCCCCCAAAGCTCTGATCCCACACAGGGACCATCCCCCCAAAAGCTCTGATCCCACACAGGGATTGTCCCCCCAAAGGCTCTGATCCCACACAGGGATAATCCCCTCAAAGCTCTGATCCCACACAGGCAGGACCCTCCCTCCTCTCCCAACACGTGAGCAGTTTCCCAGGGGGCCTGCAGGGAATGTCTGCTGCTCCTTCTGCAGCAGTGGCCATGACAACTTTCCAAACAAACTAATTCCAATTTGTTTCCTAACGAGTTCCTGAGCTGGCTCTCAGCTAACAGGAGCCTGTGGTCAGCAGCTCCCCAGCCAAAGGGTCAGTCCCACTGGGAACCAGATTCCTGGGGTGCTCTGAGTTTTTGGGTGTTAGGAGGAGCAGGGGTGTTGTTTTCCTGGAGAGGAGAGTGCTGCCCTTCCCTAAAAAAGCTCAGAGCTGTTTTGGGGATGGGTTTGTGGAGGGTGAGCCCTTGCAGGAGCTGCAGCTCACACAGGTAATGACGCCTCGTGCCTGCCAAGCTCAGAGAAAAGAGTTTTGTGCTGCAGCATTTCCACAGGGTCTTGTTTGAGAGGAATCATTTGGAGGCTGAACTGCACCTCCAAAGTGTTAGGAATGGTCCCTGGAGCCGTCCTGTGCTCAGTGAGGCCGTGGTGAGAGGTGATGAATTCCTTTCTATTCATAGGATCTGGCCTAGTTATTCTCAAAGACCAATTTCCCCCCTTCCCTCTCCTCATGAACTGCCCGTGCCCTGAATTCTGTCCCACTTCTGTGGGTCACACGGGGTGACCTGTCCGGGGTGTCCTGGGGAGCCAGCACTGCCAGGGGACCCCGGTGCCACCAGCAGGAACATTGATTTCCTTGTCACTGAGGTGACTCTGAGCACAAAGGGCTGCTGTTCTTGTGCTCTAAAAGATTCTCTCCTCCTATTGCTCTCACAAGCACGGCTTTGTCCCAGAAAGTTTCCAGGTTTTTGGAGGTGACTGTCTCATTCCTCTGAAATTTCAATTAAAAAAAAGAAGGCTCCTGTTTCTTGCCGAGCAGGATGAAACCAGAACTGATCCAAATCCCCCCCATGAGCATTATCCCTCTTTATTCCGTCATCATCACCAAAATACATCCACTATCTTCAAACACTGGGAGCTCTGCCCTGCTGTGCTTGGCAGGGCTGTGGGGCAGGGTCAGCAGAGCAGGGAAGGATCAAATCCTCAGCAGCACCTGTTCAACTGCAAACCTCTCCTTGCTGGGGAATTCCTGGGAGCTTGTGCAGCTGGAGAAGGAGCCAGAGCGATTTGGGAAATTTATCAATTTTTTTTGATAAAATTGCAGCGTGGCTCTGGCTGTGCTCACTCCAGGTTACAACAACACCTCCCACTCCAAACTCCAGCTGCACATGGAGAAGATGGATTGGAATTCATTTCACTGCTTTCAAACCGTTCCTCACCGAGTTTAGAGGTCCCCAAAGATGTTTCCACCCCTGTCATATTTCAGTTTTTTGTGTTATTAAGCAAGACCTGGTTCATTTCCCAAGCCCCCCGACTGATCAGCGCCTACCGCAGGGGCCTCAGGGTGCGCAGGAGCCTCAGCACTCGGAGCACTCCCAGGATTTTGGCTCCTCCTGCCGATGCCATGGACACAATGATGTCAATGATGGATACAAACACCAGGACTCCATCCAGGACGTTCCAGCTGCTCTGCAGGTATGTGTTCTCCCCAGAGAAAAAGCCAAGAGCCACCACCTGCAGCCAGGAGAAGGGAGACGATGAAATCTTCACCCCATAACTCTGGCACGGTCTGGTCTTGGCCAGAATCTGCTCTGGGCCGTGGGATGAAGCTCTAATTACCTTAACCATCATTTCAGCCACGAAGATGGCGGTGAAGATGTAATTAGAGACACTCAGGAATATCCTTTCCTGGAAAAACACAGAACAACAAAGGGAGACAAGTTGGAAACCCAACATTTATCTGGCAGGGTCTGGTCCTGGAGGAAGGAAATGCCTCTCACCGTGCTCAGGGGGTCGATGTCTGGCCTCTCCAGAGCTATGGTGATGCAGTTGAGGAAGATAAAGACCAGCACCACGTGGTCAAACATTTTGTGGGCAATGACCTTCTGGCACATCACTCGGAACCTGGAGAAAGGTGGGAAGAACAGATCCTTTGGAAATTTGGGTCAGGAATGGGCTCCTCCTCCCCAAAACCCTTCAGGTGATGTGCCACCAACACCAGCCCAGGTGGTGAGGCAGCATCTCCACAGGCTTTGGCCATGATTATCATTAATTTTAATTTTTTTTTTTAATTATTTTTTATTTTTATTTTTTTATTTTTTTATTTTTTTATTTTTTATTTTTAATTTTTTATTTTTAATTTCTAATTTTAATTTTAATTATCAATTATCAATTATTAATTATTATTCCTCAATTATTACTAATGCTGGCCAAACCACTGACAGCAACAGGGTGAACCACACAGTTCTGCCCACACCGAACTGAAAACTTGACCTCAAAATCAGGAACTGGATCCCTAAAACTCTGCAGGATTTTTCCCAAGGTGGGAGCTCGCTAGGAATGCAATATTCCATTGCCTCCAATTCCTGCTGGGCTGGAATTTCACTGGGATTTCTTACCTGTTCTGTGGGGAGAACAAGTAGAGGGACCAGTCCTCGTGGGTCTTGCACCACTGGGGTTTGTAGGGCTCCAGGGCTTTGCGGATCCGGTAGCAATAACTCTGGAAAAAAAACCAAGGAACGCCTTTTCTTCCTCTTTTATTTTCCTGCCTCTTCAACTTTCACGGTGTTTTTGTGGAAGGAGGGGCAGTAAATGGTTTTTTGTTGTGTCTGTGGGCAGTCACAGCTTTTGGGACAGAGCTGTGGTGGCTGTTGTCACATTTGTCCAAGAAAATAAGGAGGAAAGGGGTGGAAAAAGGGGAAAAAATGGACAGGACAAATCAAGATTTCTGGGAAGGTGTCATTTTGAGATACAGAGTTGTGCCAAAACCAAAAAGGCCTCAAGATACTGAAAAGTTAAGTGGAAAACATTTCTTTTTAGGTTTTCACGCTTTCATGACACCAAAACAGCTCCTGTGGGTAAAGCCATTCACCTCTTGTGTCTGCAGCTCGTTTTGGAGGCATCCTGGGCCAGGGGGACAATCCCAATCAGCCCAAAATGAGGCATTTTTGGAAAAAAAGGAAGTTCTACCTCATGGGATGCCACTGCAACATCACAGCCCAAAAAAGATCTTTTCAAAAAGGGATTTTTCAGGAAGCAAAGGCCCATCCCTTGGCTTGGGATCACCATTCCCGACCCCAGCCTTGAGGTGATAACACAATTCCATGCTGGATTTCCATCCATGCTTTTAGGGATGGGAAAATCCACTTAAAACACGAGCCCGTAACCCTAAACCTAACCCCAACCTTGAGGCAATGACATTTCCACGTTGAATTTTCATCCACCCTTTTAGGGATGGGAAAAGCCACCTAAAACATGAGCTCCTAACTCTAATCCTAACCCTAACCCCAGCCTTGAGGCAATGACATTTCCACACCAGATTTCCATCCATCCTTTTAGGGATGGGAACATGAGGCCCTAACTCTAACTCTAACCCTAACCCCAATCCTAACCCCAGCCTTGAGGCAATAACATTTCCATATTGAATTTCCATCCATCTTTTTAGGAATGGGAAAATCCACTTAAAACATGAGCCCCTAACCCTAACTCCAGCCTTGAGGTGATAACATTTCCACACCAGATTTTCATCCATCCTTTTAAGGATGGGAAAGGCCAATTAAAACATGAGCCTCTAACCATAACCCTAACCCTGGCTTTGAGGTGATAACACATTTCCACACTGGATTTCCATCCACCCTTTTAGGAATGGGAAAAGCCACTTAAAACACGAGCCCCTAACTCTAACCCTAACCCCAGCCTTGAGGCGATAACATTTCCACTCCAGATTTCCTCACCCCTTTCAGGATGGAAAGCCATTAAAACATGAAGCACCTAACCCAACCTACCCACAACTTGTTCAGAACCATTTCCACACTGGATTTTCATCCATCCCTTTAGTGATGGGAAAAACCACTTAAAACATGAGCCCCTAACCCTAACTCTAACCCTAACCCAACCCTAACCCTAACCCCAGCCTTGAGGTGATAACATTTCCACTCCAGATTTCCATCCATCCTTTTAGGAACGGGAAAAGCCATTTAAAACACGATCACCCCCCAGCTCCAGCAGAACTCACATCCTCCATGTCATCCTCGTAGTCCAGCCCATCCTCCTTGTGTCCATCCACCCTGAGGAAGAACTCGGCGGCTCCGTGGCCCATCTTGCCGTTGCAGTCGTGGAACTCAGCGGGCAGCAGCGCGGCGGGGCCCAGCCCCAGCTGGCGCACCGAGGGCACCCGCAGCAGCTCGGGCAGCTCCTGGGAGCCGCGGTAATCCAGGGATTCCGCCCGCCGCGGCAGCGAGGGCCGGCTGAGCGTGCTGGATTTGGCGTCGTCCGAGTCGTCGTCCGTGCTGCCTTTTCCCTCTCCGGACAGCAGCGATTCCCGTTCTCCTGACTGGTTCTTCTTCTTGAGGCTGGGCGCCCTGCCCAGGCTGTTCCAGCTGGAGCGCCGGCTGCCCCAGTTGCTGCTGGTGGCCCAGTTGGCGCCGGGGGAGCTGCGGAGGCTGGACTGGGAGAGAAGGAGGGTGTTGGGAGGGGTTGTTTGAGGGGGGAAGCTGAAGGATCCGGGGTTGTTTGAGGGGGGAAGCTGAAGGATCCAAAGGCCAGATCTTTGGAAGTCGTGGCCTGCTGTGGAATCCTTTGAACCTCTCAGGGGAATTCCCTGAGAGTTCCACCACAGAGTTTTCCACCCAGGCTGGAGAAGACTTTCCCCATGGTGCCTTGCAACTCTGTGTGATCCACCCCAGTTCTGCTCTCCCCATATGCCCCTAATTCTCATGGTTTCTCCTTTCCCTGTTTCCCCATTGGTTGTGGTGTCACTGGTGGCCTGCCCCGTGTCCCTTATAGGTCACTGCCCTTTGCCCTGCCCTTTGTGCCACCCCTGTGCCCTCAGACCATTGGTCCCCAACCCCATACTTAACCCTGTGCACACCACATGGTCGGGTCTTTTGTCCCTGATCCCCTTTGGGTGCTGGAATGAACCTTCCCTGGAATGATCATACAAAAGGTCATTCTTGCCTCTCTCTGCTTAGCCTGGCTGTGATGTGTGTAATGTGTGCACCTGAATCCTCCCCAGGCAGCTTTTCCACAGGAGATGGAAACTACTGGGAAATTGCAGCTCCACCATCTAAAATCACACTGCTCCAGCCTCCCCTTCCCACTTTTCACACTGCTCTGACTCCAGCCTTGAGGTGGGAGCGCCCGGCCAAGGCCACACTGGAGGTGGCCCTGGAGCACAGCTGGAGCACAGCCACCAACCCTCTGTCCTGGTGACTCCCTGGCAACGCCAACTCTCCATGAAAAATGAACCCAAAGGCACCAATAAGTGGAGTTTTGCTGAACTGGCACGTTCTTTGCTCACGTTCAGGTGGTTTCAGCTCACAGCTTCCCTGTCCTCCAAAGGAAGAACTGTGTGAACAGTGGGAACTGTGCCCCTATTTCCATTACTTTTCTTCCATTTGCTGTGTGAGGAAGTGGAGTGAATGGTTCTCCTCCACAAATTTCAATGCATGTTGGTGCACTCAAACAGGTACCAGGCAATTCCCAGGATGAGAGAGCTTAAGGTCAGTGCAGAAAACCCAGGAGGAAAACTCCCTTTTCCCTCCACAGCTTCCTCCCAGCACAAACCAGGGCAACCTGCCTTCCTCCTCCTCCTCCTCCTCCTCATGCTGGCCAGCTCTCCCCTGCCTGCTTCACCTGCCTGTGGCTGGTGGCACAGCCAGGGAGGATTGGAAGGATGAACATCCCTCAGCAGCAGCTCGCGATGCCGTGAAAGCCCAAAGCAAACAGCAGCCAGCTCTGTTTTCCTTTCAGAGGCATTAGGTTGACTAAGCAGCTTAGCAAGGGGGATGGTGGCTGTGCTGGGTGTGAGGTGCCTTCACGGTCTGCTGCCTTGATGGGAACACGATCCTGCAGTTATGGAGCGGCACGGATGAACAGCAGCAGGAAAATCCTCCCTGCCTGCTGCCTGTGCTGCCCCATGAGCACAGAGCTGCCCTGTGAGCACAGAGCTGCCCCGTGAGCACAGAGCTGCCCTGTGAGCACAGAGCTGCCCTCCTGCCCTGTGAGCACAGAGCTGCCCCGTGAGCTCAGAGCTGCCCTCCTGCCCTGTGAGCACAGAGCTGCCCCGTGAGCACAGAGCTGCCCTCCTGCCCTGGGAGCTCAGAGCTGCCCCGTGAGCACAGAGCTGCCCCGTGAGCACAGAGCTGCCCTGTGAGCACAGAGCTGCCCTGTGAGCACAGAGCTGCCTATGCTGCCCCGTGAGCACAGAGCTGCCCCGTGAGCACAGAGCTGCCCTCCTGCCCTGGGAGCACAGAACTGCCCTCCTGCCCCATGAGCACAGAGCTGCCCTCCTGCCCTGTGAGCACAGAGCTGCCCTCCTGCCCCCTGCCAGAGCAGCAGCTCCTGGAGCAATCCCGGCACCAAGGGAATGTCACGGCTTCCAAAGGGGCCTTTGGGAACTCAGCCTTTGGAATTCTCATGGTGGAGTTACAGAATGGCTTGGAAGGTTCATCTCATCCCATCTCCTCATTCCAAACCCCCTCGTCCCTTGTTCCTGATTTCCTCTCCAGCAGGGCTGTGGGACTGTAACCAGAGCTCGAGGGAAAATGCTTCACCCCTGACACAAGGTAAATTCAAGATACAACCCTAAAACACTGAGGGGAATGCAGGTCTCATCCTAGCAGGAACACCTGGCAGGAACATCTGGCAGCTTCTCCCGGACATCCCAAATGGTCGGTGTGCTTGGAAAAGATTCCTGCTCCTCCTCTGAGGGTAACTGGACGTGTTAAGGTTGTGGCTCTCCAGTGAGATGGTTTGGCAAGGACTTCCAGTGAGGCACCAGGCAGGAATACTGGATCCTGGGACATCCCTGTTTTCCATTTCCGTGGACTCTGGTGTCACTGCCCTGCCCCAGCTCTGTTCTCCTCCTGCTTTTCTACAGCTTTCCCACCTCCACCATCCTCCCTTTCATTCTCCAGCAACATCTGTCACAAATGTCTCACATGACCCTAAACTGAGCACAAATGTCTCACATGACCCTAAATGTCTCACATGACCCTAAACTGAGCACAAATGTCTCACATGACCCTAAATGTCTCACATGACCCTAAATGTCTCACGTGACCCTAAACTGGGCATAAATGTCTCACGTGACCCTAAATGTCTCACTTGACCCTAAACTGAACACAAATGTCTCACGTGACCCTAAGCTGAGCTCAGCTGCTGCTGCTAACCCCAACCTTGTGGGATCAACCCCTGTAAGGACCATCCCCTTGATCCCTGTGGGTCCCTTCCACCCCAGAACATCCCCACGACCCACAGCCCAAAAGCCCCGTGCCCTGTGTCACTCAGGGGGAGCTGTCACCACAAGAACCTACCAAGGACTTCTGGTCGTAGCCCGTGGGGTCCATGGAGGCGTTGCTGCCCCTCCTCGAGTCCCCGAGGCCGTGCAGGGAGTCCAGGTGTGGGGAGCACTTCGGGGTGGGCATCGGGGTGGCGGCCGTGCGCATGATGATGGGCGGGGGCATGGCCCCCCTGCCCTCCAGGTGCCCGTTGGGGGTGACAGCCAGCGAGTACATCTTCATCTCTGCAGGGACAGGGACAGGGACACCCGTGAGGGGCACTGCTCCAGGAACTCTGCTGAGCTGTGGGCAGTGAGGTCCCCCTCAGCACACAGAGCTGAAAGGGATCGGGGGAATGCTGCGACATCTTGAGGGGCCTTTGGGAACTCTCCAAAGGAATTGTGGAATTATGGAATGGCTTGGCCTGGAAGATCATCTCATCCCATCTCGTCTCCTATCCCATCTCTCATCCCATTTCTCATCCCATTTCTCATCCCATCTCTTATCCCATCCCATCTCATCCATCTCATCTTATCCATCCCATCTCTCATCCCATCTCATCCCATATCTTATCCCATCTCATCCATCCCATCCCATCTCTCATCCCATCTCTCATCCCATCCCATCTCATCTCCTCTCACCTCTCATCCCATCCCATCCCATCCCATCTCATCCCATCTCATCTCATCTCATCCATCCCATCCCATCCCATCTCTCATCCCATCTCATCCCATATCTTATCCCATCTCTCATCAGATCTCATCCCATCCCATCTCATCCATCCCATCCCATCCCATCCCATCCCATCCCATCTCATCTCACCTCTCATCCCATCCCATCCATCCCATCCCATCCCATCTCTCATCCCATCTCTCATCTCATCCATCCCATCTCATCTCATCCATCCCATCTCATCTCATCCATCCCATCTCTCATCCCATCTCTCATCCATCCCATCTCTCATCCCATCTCTCATCCCATCCCATCCCATCCCATCCCATCCCATCCCATCCCATCCCATCCCATCCCATCCCATCCCATCCCATCCCATCCCATCCCATCCCATCATCTCCTCATTCCACAGGCAGGGATGCCCCCCACTAGATCAGCCTTCCAAGCCCCTGGAGCCTTGAGGGTTCCCAGGGAGTTTTGCTCTCTGTTCCTTGGGATTTAGAGGGTGGAATTGGGGTTTTGGGGCTGGCTGAGAATTTCCAGGCTGAATTCCACCGAGGGATTTCACCTGTCCGTGTCACCCAGAGCTGCACGGGGATTTTTTAGGATTCTGTGAAGCTCACACACGGGGAGGCACTCAGCAAACATTGGGGACAGGAAATGGAAGTTGCTTTTACCCACCCATAACAGAAATCTAATGTCACAGCACTGTGGCAATCCCCAAAATCAATTATTTTACCTGTATGGCAAGAACAGGCTGCAAACCCCAATATTTACACTGAACCAAAGCAGACCTGACACCTCCAGCCCTGTGCAGCCAGGCTGGTTTCAAACCCCAAACTAGAGCTGAACTCACTCCTGTTTTACTGGGCTGAGTGGGCTCTGGTTTCAAGAAATCAGAAATCAATTGATATTTCAGAATCCTTGAGGAGGGGGAAGGATCAGAAGGGAAAAGTTCAGCTCTGCAGGGAGAAATCCAAGCCCTACTCTGTTTGTTCCACCAGGGAGCTCTTGCAATCAAATTTGCTTTATTTGGATCTGTCCAGCTGCTGGTTTGTGCACAAATCCCTGATCTGCACCCCAGAAATCCATGGGGACACTGGGACCCACCTTGAGGGTGGAAATTTCAGCTGAAATTTGCTGCTGTGCCATACAAGTCCCTCCTGCCCTGAGTGTGTCACACACACCAAGAGCTCTGTGCTGGAATTGCTGAAACCTTTTGGCTGTTGAGTCACCAGCTGGCCCCTGGCCACAATCACTCCTGGATTTGCACTGACAGCACGTTCAGCCCTGGTTTCTATCTCAGTGCCACCTGAGCAGTGGTGACAATAATTATTTTCCTCAGAAATCTCTCTTTGTTTGAAGATTTGGGCCTGTGGGTCCCTTCCCAAGGGATGTTTGGTCATTTGGTGCTTTGGGGATTTGCTGCTTCATCTCCAGCTCCATCACCTCCCTGTGATCCAGCTCTGCCTCAGCTTTCCCAACAAATCCTGAATTCCATCTGCTCCCCACAACCAGCACTCCCTTGGCTGAAACAAATCCTGGTTTAGAAGCATTTGGAGGGATCCTGACAGAGCCCCAGCTGGGAATGGAAGGGAGCAGGAGCTAAAGTGGCTCCTGTTTGCCATCATTCCCTGCTAAAATGTGTGATCTCCCTTTTTGTCACCCCCTGGCTGCAAAGGGAAGGCTGTCACCTCCAATCCCATGTTTTTGGTACAGCAGAGCAGTGTGGGCCTTCCCTCAAAACCGACTGCCAGACCCTCCTGGTGCACAAATGAGCAGCAACATTTTCCATCCATCAAACCTCACCCAAATGCATTTTGTGTGGGAAACCAAAAGGAACAGATGAGAACATGATTGATTGGAAAAGCTGCCGAGAAGTGGGGTGAGAACATTGCTGTCAGCAGAGCACTCTGTGCTAATGGTGCAGGGGGAGGAGGAGACACAGCTAAAAATTCTTGGGGATGTTTAAATTGGGAAGAAACATCTGCCTAAAAGAAAATATCAATGTCCATTTAGAGTCCCCCACACTCTGCTCTGGTGACTTTGCAATGGGATTAATTGCTGAATAAACTGGATTCTTCCATTGTGGAAGCAGAGCTGAAGCTCCCAGATTCCCAGGAAAACGCAGGCACAAATCCCACCTGTTGCTCTGAGGTCTTTCAGCTTCTCAAACTCATCCTCAAAGTTGGCAGATGTCTTGTCCTCGTCTGTGTCTGACCTGTTGGCATCTCCCTGCAGAGAGGAGGAGGGGAATGAACAATTCATTAAAATCCCTCAGCAGCTCAGAGCTGCCTCTGCTCCCCGTGGGTGGCTCAGGCCAAATTCCCTCTGGGACCACCCTGGGAATGATCCCAGGCAATTCCCTCTCCCTTGTTTTCACTCATTTGGACAGAAAGGATGGTGCTGTGGTTGTCACCATGTCCTGGCTGTGCTTCCTACACTGCTCCAGGCTCCTGGAACAGCAAATCCCAAGGGAAAACATCACAGGGCAGCTGGAATTGCAGGAATGACTGAAAAACCTGGCATGGTGGGGCTCTGTGTTTGCTCTCTCCCTGATCCCAGCTGGGAGCACTCAGGGTTTGATGTCCAAGGATGTCAGAGGTTTTAATCCTGTGTTTGACAGCACTTTAAAATGGACTCAGATCTGGAAACCCTGATTTGCTTTCAAATGGGAAGAGATTGTTTTGGGAAATCTCTTTGGCAACCTGAGGCAGAGGGAATTGGGCCAGTGTGACCCACAGCATCTCAGGGCAGGGAACATCCACCCTCACCCTGCCTTTCCTCCTGGAACCCAGCTCCTTTTCCCTTTTGTGCATTTCTGCTACCAGAAACCTCTGGCCTGGGACAGAGGAGCCGTCCTCAGTCAGGCTCTCCTTGCTGGGCGAGGGATTCCAGCAGAAAATCTGCCTGGATTCCTCAGGGCTGCAGAAATCTGTGCAAAATTGATAGCAGAGGGCTGGATTAAAGAGCTGATCTCAGAAAAAGGAGCACAGTTCCTTGCCTGGTGCCTGCCCAAATCCCCACAGCTCCCAGAGCCGCGGTGCTGAAGTGGCAACGAGCTCCTTTTGTCTGAGATTTATTGCAGAGGCTGCAGCCGGGATGACTGAAGGGCTCCAGCTCCCCAATTCATCTTTGTTTGAGGGCAGAAACGCCAGCACAGGGTGGATGAAAGATCTGCACAATTTGGGAAGGTTTGTCTGCTCTCCCAGAGCAGCTCTGGGGGAGATTTCAAAATGATGTGGGAATGGTGTAAGAACAAATCTGCAATTATGGCCCTGCTTGAGGTCTGGCTACTTGTACTGAGCACCAACGTGCTAAAAATGGGATTGTGGCCATTTCAGTCTGTTCTCTTCTAGGAAAACTCCTGGCAAACTTGCTCCAGAGGCAGATCAGGAGCTGGGATTGGGCTGGGATCGTGTGCTGTGGTTCACAGGATGATTTTTGGCGTCCTGGCTGAAGCCCTGCTGATGGCTCTGAGCTGAGAGCAGCTCTCAGCTGCACAGATCTCCCCTGAGTCCCTCTCCAGATAAACAACAGAAACACCTGAGCAAATGGTGGAAAAATTCTCCTCAGTGACTCCCGTGGCTGCTCAGAGGGCAAAGTCAAAGAGGTCAAAACAAAAATTCTGCCTCGTTCCCGGTGCAGAAACAGAACCAGGGATGACAAAAGCAAACCCAGCTCCACTGAGAATTTCTCTTTGGTTCCCTGCCCATGAACTTTAAATCCCTTCCAACCCAAAGCATCCCAGGGTTCCACAATTTCTCAGTGCAAGGCTCGAGAGCAGCCCTGGCAGCTGAGAAGGTTTTGTGCAACACCTCTGCCTGAGACAAGTGACAAACCCACAGGTCTGATGTCAGGTTTGATAAAAACTAAATGGGAGTGAGAGCAAAAAGTGCCCTGCAATGCCTGTGGCTGCTGGGGGGAATGATCCGGGCTGGGAAAAGCAGAGTCACAGACACCTCAATCATGGGCTGTGAGAGCTCTGAGAGGAGCCATTAGGGCTGGGCAGGGAAACCACAGCTCTGGTCTGGGGGAGCAATCAGGCACTCAGAGCTCTGGCTGCACAGCAGCACCAGGCTCAGCCTCACGGAGGGCAGGGGGGAATGGGAGAAAAGATTCCCTGCAAAGATCCGGGCAAAAGATCCCTGTAAAGATCCCTGTAAAGATTCCCTGAAAAGATCCCTGCAAAGATTCCTACAAAAAAATCCCAGCAAAGATCCCTGTAAAATCCCAGCAAAGATTCCCAGAAAAGATTCCTGTAAAGATCCCTGTAAAATCCCTGCAAAGATCCCAGCAAAGATTCCCTACAAAGATCCCAGCACAGATCCCAGCAAAGATTCCTGCAAAGATTCACTGCAAAGATCCCAGCAATGATCCCTGTAAAGATTCCTGCAAAGATCCCAGCAAAAATCCCTGTAAAGATCCCTGCAAAAATCCCTACAAAGATTCCCTGCAAAGGTCCCTGCAAAGATCCCAGCACAGATCCCAGAAAGATCTCTGCTGGCTGCCAGGCTGCTGAGCAGAAAAAACTTCCTTCCACCTTACAGCACCATCTTAAAGACCCCAAAATTTAATGTTAGCAACCTGGAAATGCTTTTGAATTTCCTCCCACCTTACAGCACCATCCTAAAGATCAGAGAATTTAATGTTAGCAACCTGGAAATGCTTTTGAACAGCTGTGCTGCTGGCCTAGAATATTCCAGAAGGGACAGAGTCCTTCCCATGGGAAGGGCAGGACCCAGAGCCAGGTCTGATCCTGCCTGGTGCTCAGGGCTGGGACATTTGGAATGTCAGAATAAAAATTCATGCACAGGGATGAGGGAAAAGTCCTGCTCAGCAACCCTGATTTCCCTCCAGGACAAGGTAACCACCCCTTATCAAGGGAATCCAGCTGATTTAATCTTTTTTGGATTTTAGTAAAACTTTGGAATGTATTGAAAGCCTGAATTCCACCACATAGAAGCATGAACCATGGGATATGTGGGAGATTTGGTGAGTAAAATTAATTATTTCTGCAATTATTTCTTCTAAATCACACAGCAGACTGTGTAGGAAATCAAAGTCCTGACCCCCCCAATTCCCACCCCACATCCAGTGGGCTTTAACTGCAAAGATTGATCCAGAAGAGCTCCAGGTGCCCAGCACAGATAATTTTCACCCCTCAAATTCAAATTTAGAGCTGCAAAGATTGATCCAGAAGAGCTTCACATGCCCAGCCTTAAATTTAAAGGAGGGTGTCCTCCCTTAAATTTAAATTTAGGGCTGCAAAGATTAATCCAGAATTGCTCCAGGTGCCCAGTCTTAAATTTAAAGGGGAGTGCTCTCCCTTAAATTTAAATTTAAGGCTGCCAAGATTGATCCAGAGCAGCTCCAGGTGCCCAGCACAGACAATTTGTACCCCTGAAATTTAAATTTAGGGCTGCAAAGATTGATCCAGAACAGCTCCAGGTGCCCAGCCTTAAATTTAAAGGAGGGTGTCCTCCCTTAAATTGAAATTTAGGGCTGTAAAGATTGAGCCAGAAGAGCTTCATATGCCCAGCACAGATTATTTGCACCCCTGAAATTCAAATTTAGGGTTGCCAAGATTGATCCAGAACAGCTCCAGGTGCCCAGCCTCAAATTTAAAGAGGAGTGCCCTCCCTTAAATTTAAATTTAGGGTTGCAAGGACTGTTCCAGAAGAGCTTTTGGTGCCCAGCCCAGCTCATCTGCACCCCTGAAATTCAAATTTAGGGCTGCAAAGATTGATCCAGAACAGCTCCAGGTGCCAGCACAGATAATTTTCACCCCTTAAATTTAAATTTAAGGCTGCCAAAACTGATCCAGAAGAGCTCCAGGTGCCCAGCACAGATAATTTTCACCCCTTAAATTTAAATTTAGGGCTGCCAAGATTGCTCTAGAACAGCTCCAGGTGCCCAGCCTTAAATTTAAAGGGGAGTGCCCTCCCTTAAATTTAAATTTAGGGCTGCAAGGACTGTTCCAGAAGATCTTTGAGTGCCCAGCACAGATTATTTGCACCCCTGAAATTCAAATTTAGGGCTGCAAAGATTGATCCAGAACAGCTCCAGGTGCCAGCACAGATTATCTGCATCCCTTAAATTTAAATTTATGGCTGCCAAGATTGCTCTAGAAGAGCTCCAGGTGCCCAGCACAGATAATTTTCACCCCTGAAATTTAAATTTAGGGCTGCCAAGATTGCTCTAGAAGAGCTCCACGTGCCTAGCACAGACTATTTGTACCTCTGAAATTTAAATTTATGGCTGGCTGCATGGGCAGATGTTTCCCCTGACCCAGGTCATCCCCACAGCTGTGTGCCAGCTCTCTCCCCCTCCCTCAGGCTGGAATCTCTCACCTCAGCCTGGAATCCTTCCACCAGGATGGCCACCAGCAGGTTGAAGAGCACGTAATTGCCAAAGGTCATCAGGGCCACGAAGTAGAGGGCGGCCCAGGAGGAGGTGGAGGCCATGCCATTGTAGAGCACCACGTTCCAGTCCTCCTGTGTGAGGATCTGCGGGGAGAGAAGGGCACAGCCTCAGCCCCTGCAGCCCTGAGAGCACAGCACTGCACCCAAACCCTGCCCCTTCCTGCTGGGAACTTGGATTTGGGGGTTTTAGGATAAATTAATATGGGTGAGTTGAGATGGAGGGGTTTGGGGTGTTGTCTGAGTCCCTCTTTACCTTCTTCTTCCTTCTTCTTCTTCATGGTTTTCTGAATTTGAGTGGAAAAAATCAGCATTGTGGGCCTTGTGTGGTCATTATTGGGTCAGAAATATAAATAATATAGGAGTTATCTCATTATTGGGTAATTATCTCTTAAATAACCTTGCAGAGAGTCAGAGGTGCTCCATTTTACCTCATTTCTCTAATTTGCCAGTTAGAGCTCACAGCTTGTGAGTCTGTAAATAGATAAGAAATAATAAACATCCAAGTCCCAACTCAAAACCTTCATTTCTTGTGAATTGTTCTTTCTTCATTTCTTGTGAATTGTTCATCCTGACCTTGGCAAGGAGAAAAAGGCAGACCCATCACACCTTCCCTCTCCTCCTGACCTTCCCTGAGCCAAAGCACTCACAAAGCACCCGGGAATTGCCTTTATTTGGCTCTTTGTGTGATTTCAGATCACGCTGTGGGGATTTGTTTGGATTTTTGCACCTCTGCTGGCCAAGCCTGCAGGAAGGTCTGGCAGCCCAGAGAGGACAGGCTGGATCCCAGAGATCCCAAATGAAGGATGCCCTGTCCTGATCCCGTTATTTGGTGATGTTGCCTCCTTTGATAACCATCAGAAGATAACAGATCTGAGGCCACAGATCTTATCTCCTTTCAGAAGGCAGCTGGAGCTGAAGGGAAGGGTAAGGGACAGGATATTTAATGGGATAAATGACATTGAGTGGCTCCAGAACCTCAGGGAAGTTTTGTTTCCTTTAGGTAAAAAGGAAAAAAATAAAATACCCATGACTGCAAAGCTTTGCTCTGAGGGATCTTCCTCAGGGATTTTCACTCTCCAGCTTCAAAAATCCCAGAGGTCTCAGAAGAACAGATGACAGGCTCGTGTTCCAGATTAATTCTTGCACTGAAAATCTCCTCAAAGCCCCTAAACCAAGGTGGCTTTGGGGACAGGAGTGCTGCACTGAGTCATGCTGCTCAGTAACCTTCCTGGGACACAGGGCTGAGCCTCTGCTCCGTGCCAGCTGCATTCCCGAGGGGCTGGGAGGAGAAATGCAGCACTCTGCGTGTTGGGAAGGGAGGGATGGGGAGCTCTGAGCCTGATTTGTCCTTGTTCCTTTGTTTGAATTTGTACCCACAGCAAAAACTCTGGATTGGTTTCCACCTTTGAGTGATGCTGCTCTGCCTTTAGAAACTCTATTTACACTTGTTGCACTCTGAGCTTTGAAACACCAAAGTCTGATTTTTGTATTTAAAATATCCTTGAAACAGCAGCTGATTGCTCCGTTGTGGAGCCTGCACCCCTGAAATTTGTGGATTCCTGCACCCCAGGAATTTCAGGTACAAACCAGAACCTGGCTGCAGAGGAAACACAACTTTTTATATCAAGGCTTCTCCAGCTGTGATTTGTGAGGGGATTTGTCAGTCCCAGTTACACAGAACCCTTTGCAAAGGGCATCTCAGGGGCAGAGATCTGCAGAGTAGGAGCAGGATGGGCAGCAAAAAGGAAAATAAGAGTGGATGCTCCCCTTTTATTGATAAGAGATATGAACAGTGCTAATTTTGGATAGATTTCTTCTCCATCAGGGCTTTTAGACCCAGAAACGCCATCTCTGCCCTAATAACCCTTCACTCCCAATTTGACACCTCCTGGAAGAGTTTCTGGAATTAAAAACTCCCCTGAAAACATCCCTGAGGGCGCAGAGCTTACCTGGAACACGGTCACAATGGCCCAAAGTAAGGAATCAAAATTCTTCCTGTCTGGAACCGTGTCCCCCGTGTCGGTTTTCAGGCTGAACTTGCATCCAAAAAGATGCATGCCAAGGATGCTGCAGTGGGGAAAGAGGGAGATGGAAAAAAAAACCTGTGGGTGAAATGAGGTTGCAGGGAGGATTGCAGGGGTTTTAGGGATACTTTTCCACTCCCAGTAGGGTTTTTGTTTTTTTTTTTTTTTGACTCTGCAATTTGGTTTTTCTGCCTCACATTTCATTCCAGCTGTCTGCACTGAAGGAAAATCAAGGATGTCATTTGTCTGGAAAAATGACAAACCACGTTGCCAGCTCCTTGCTTTCCAAGGATCCTGAGGGGCATCAGAGGGTCAAACACAGAAATCTCGGAATCTGCACAATTCCCATCCCAAACCTGACACTGCTGTGGTCCAGCCAGTGACAGGCAGAGCTCAGGAGCCTCTGAGGAGCAATTATTGCCTGTTTGCATCCTCCATTCACCTCTGGAATGATGGCATTCCATGAAAAACAGGCTGGAGAGGGGTAAACACCCCAGTGTGAGCATTCCTCACACATGGTAGGTGTGTCCCTATCCCCACCCACACCCCTGAAAGAGGAACGACCCCTCGAGGTGAGAGCTGCCAGGCCAGGAAATTCCTTGTCTTGAGCTGCAATGCAAGATGTATTCTGTTCCCAATCTGTTAAAACTGCTTGGAAAGGTGTTTGTTTATCTCATAACTCTGGGGGAAGGGGGCAGGTGTCTTTCTGTTAATGGGCCAGCTGTTAAATCCAAACCTGATGTCTTGGGTTGCAATGCAAGATGTCACCAGAGCTTTGGATTCTGTCCCCAGCTGTTAAACCAGTTGTGTCAGTGATTTCTTTATCCCTTCCAGGACCCACCCTCCCTCCAGGGGATCTCTGCTGTCCATGGGCCATCCAGGCTCACTGCAGGGCTGATCCAATGACATCATCCCGTGGGGAGAGGCTCCGCCCAGGGGGAGGAGCCAAGCATTCCTACCTGGATAAAACCTGGGATTCAGAACAGCAGGACAGCCTTTTTCCAAGCATTCCTACCTGGATAAAACCTGGGATTCAGAACACCAGGGCAGCCTGTTTGCATTGGATTCCCAGAGGGAAATGGGGCCCATCTCACCACCACTGGACCCTCCTACAGGATCCTTGCTCCAACAGAACCACATCTGTCACTGCAGGAGGATTTATTTGGACTGCTCCCAACACTCTGACCAGCAGCAGGTGTCAGGTCGTGTTCTGACTCTGTCAGGGTTTTCTTTTTTGTTCGTTTGCTTTTTTTGAACTACTACATTTTTAATATTCCTAGTAAAGAACTGTCACTCCTACTCCCATATCTTCACCTGAAAACCCCCTTAATTTCAAAATATAATCAATTTGGAGGGAGAGGGATTTACATTCTCCATCCCAATGGAAGCTCCAGCTTTTCCCTGGCCAATCCCTGTCTTTCCCAACCGAGAGGTACCTGAAGATGAAGATGAAGAGCATGAGCAGCATGCAGAAGGTGGCCACGTTGTCCATGGTCTTCATGAGCACCACGAGCTGGCGGCGCAGGGCGGGCATGAAGCGCACCAGCTTGAGCACGCGGAGCAGGCGGAAGGTGCGCAGCACCGACAGGCCCCCGTCAGACTGCCCGATGATCTCCCACACGCTGCGGGGACACGGGGGCACTGCTGGGACCAGCATCCTGCTCCCTGGGAGCTGATTCCCTTCAGGAATCCCCCCCACTCCAGCCCTTCTCCTGCTCTTATCCTGGAAAAGCGGCTCGGCTCTCCCTGGCTGTGCGGTCGCACCTCTCATGGTGCAACTCATCTGTTTGTAATAAGTAGAATAGATAAATTCGTGTGGATTTAAGCTACTAATAAGAAGCTACCCGAGAATGCCTCCAAGATTCCAAAGTTCCTAAACACATTTACAACTGTAACAACAAGGCAGAGCAAGAAGATGGCCCAGCCATTAAGTGTGGACCCTCACTTCACAGCTCTTCAACATCCGATACCGATCTTGGTGGAGATCCTGGACGATCAGACCACCCCTCCCAAGATGAATTTCAGAAGAAACTATCTAGCAACCTTTTCATGCAGACAGGACTCTTTTGGAAACACAGCATACCTGGACTTTCAATAGACTTAGCCTTAGGGTAAAAAAACTGTATAAAACCCACAGGCTGAAACATAGCAGTGTGGCAGAATTCGGAGGGTACTTTTGTACCACCACTCTGTCCACCCAACTCTCGATCGATTGTTGTCCCGTTTTTATTGTGGCTTTAATTTGGTGTTGGAAATTTCGCTAATAAACCCTGTTATTTTTAAATTAGCTTATACTCATTTATAACATGTTTTACACCTGATTTTGGGGTCAATTCCCTCCTTAATTCCCTTTTTTTTTCTGGGGGTTCTGCCTGTCTGCACCACTACAATAATGTGGATCACGCTTTTGTCCCAGGAATATCTCAAGATGTAGGATATATTCCTTTTGTCCAGGAATATTCCTTGGATATAGGAATAGCAGCACAGCTCAATCCATTAAAATAAAGCATTTTTTCTTCCAGCTTCTCTTAAGAGAATTAGAGAAATAAAATACCACTTTAAGTGAGTAGGATCAGTAGTTTTATGTCTCTTGAGGTATTTATGTCCCTTTAGGGCCCATCCTTTAGAGGGATGTTTTGGGGGGGTTGGTTTGATCAGACCACAGAGTGACCTTTGTCCAAAACCTTGGACATTGTCTGGATCTAAGGGATGTGCCAAGGGCGCCCTCCTGGTTTACATCTCCATGTCCCTGGAATTCTTTGCCCCGAGTGACTGATGGAGGGGTGATCAGAAAGGATCCCAGCACTGGGGTGTGGCTGGGACACCCCAGTTTAGGCTGGGACAGCTTCCCCTGGGGAACAGAGCAGAGCAGGGCCCTCCCTTCCCGTCCTGCCTGCCCAGTTCCAGCTGAGCTGGGGTAATTTGGGAGGGGAGGACACTGCTGCCATGGGGACACTCCCAGCACCCCTTTCCCAGGACCAGCCACGCTGCACTGGAGCGGAAAATCCACCCTGGTGCCAGACGTGTGGCATAAATAGATTTTCCTCTCCATCTGCCAGGTTGATTTACTTTGGACAGGAATCCAAAAGTCCAGCACAACTACAGCACATCCCAACCTTGGATCAACACACGGAATCACAGAATCACCAAGCTGGAAGAGACTTTTAAGATCATCCAACCCAGCCCTAACACCTCCTCATCAACTAAACCACCATGTCCAATGATTTTTTAAACACATCCAGGGATGGTGACTCCACTCCAGGGATGGTGACCATTCCACAGCTTTATCACCCTTTCAGTAAAAAACTTTTTCCTAAAAATCCATCCTAAATCCCCCTTGCCATCCCTGATCCCCATCCCACTCCCCAGCCCATCTGCACCAAAGCCAGGGTGGGGAAAGGAGCAGCAGTGACCTGATGACCACGATGATCCCATCGAAGATGTTGTAGGGGTTCTTGATGTAGCCAAAGATTCCGAAGGCCAGGAGCTTCAGGAGCATCTCCAGGGCAAACATGCTGGTGAAGACGATGTTGCTGATCTCCAGGGCGTTGGTCAGCTCGTCGGGCTGCGGGCAGAAAAGCAACGAGGTCAGGGAAAAATGGGAAAGGCTGGAGTGTTCCTCCTGCTGGGATTTGTGCTACTCCTGGAAAACCAAAAGGAATGTCTGAGGGGATGGCAGATAAACCTACTGGAGGGTCCCTGTGGGTTTTACTGGAAGCACAGGATCCCAGTTCTGGAGCAGCTGGAGAACAACTGTGCCCAATCTGAAATAATTCAAGTGATGCAAAGGAGAGAATTTGTTCACTGTTCCATGAGGGAATTATCCAGGCTGGAATGTGCCTGGATTCACATGGATCACTCTGATTTTACTGCACCAACTCCAGCTGAACTTTATGGATGCTGCTACATCCAAAACAGGAACACCTGTTTGGATATAGGAATATCACAGCTCATTTAAAAAAAGCATTTTTCTTCCAACATCCCCAAAGAGCATTAGGAAAAAAAAGATACCAATTAAAGTCAGTGGGATCAGGAGTTTTATGCCTCTTGGGAATTGCCCCAAAACCCCAAAATGGTTTTTCCCAAACCCAGCAGATTTTAAGTGACAGCAGCATGGCCCTGAGTGCCAGGACTGCATTCAGGGTCTCTGAGTTTCTCTGGGTGTCCAGGATTTTAACAGAGCTGAAATCCAAGATTTTTCCCTGCCCCTCCTGTATCCCAGCACCACATTCCCTGGGGCTCCAACCTTGCCTCCAGACATTCCATTCCTTTCCTGGGAAGTGCAGCAAAGCCTGCCCAGGCTCCCAAACGTTTCAGGGGGAAATGGGGAGAGGTGGGATCGATTTGTTCACCCCCTGCAGCTGCTCCCTCCAGCACCCCCGGGTCTGCAGTGAGCATTTCTGGTTCCAGGCCTGCTCCTCTGCGAGACAAAATGAGGCTTTTTCATTTCCTTTTCCTCAGTGTAATAACATTGTCTGGGAAAAGGTGTGATTTTCATATCTGACTCATCTCCTGGACTGATAATAATGGTCTTTATTCCCTGTCCCTGTTAGGGGGGTAAGAATTTGGGTTTTTGGGGATGTGGTTGCACTATTTGAGGCTCTGAAGGAGAAACCGCGGTAACTGAATCCCCCAGTCAGCAAATCCAACCCTTGGCAGGGGATGGAGAGGGTGAAAGGGTTAACTGGGATTGGGGAAGAGCCCACACATCCCCTCCGTGGGCTGCTAATGAGCCATCATTCACTGCTAAATTACTCCCTGCAATCGTCTGTCTGCTGCTCAACCATTTATCCGGGGGGAAGAGCACTCAGAGCTCCTGGTTCTAATCCATAAACTCCAATTGCCATGGGATACCGGCATGGAAGGACTGGGAAATTCGGCATGGAAGGACTGGGAAATTCGCAGCTCTTTCCTGTCCAGCAGGGCCCGATTCCCTCACTCCAGGCAGAGCTCATCCATCCCATTCCTTTCCTTCACAACGCCAAAACAACCCAGGAGAGGCAAAAATAAAACCTCATCAGAGGCTCAGGCTGCTCTGGGATGGAATTTAACCAGCTCTCCATGAGACTGATCCTAAAATAACCCTGCAGGCTCCCAGGCTGCCCAGCTCCAAGGCACAGTGGTGACAGGACACGGCGCTGGCAGCGTCCCCGAGCTCTGTCAGGACCTGGCACGTTCAGGGTCCCCCCCACCAGGAGTTGGACTGGAGGGAATTCTTGACAAGGAGCAAAATAACTCATTAAAGTCTCGTGTCCCTGCAGGCACAGACGGGAGAGCTCCTGGAACGAGGCTGGGAAATGAATGACAATCATCAGCAAGGAATGGTGCAGAATCCCGGGATCCCTGAGGATGGAAAAGACCTCCAGGATCATCCCCAGGTCCTGGGCCCCATCCCCACCTTGTCCCCAGCTCGGAGCTCTGAGTGCCACCTCCAGGAATCCCTTGGACACCTCCAGGAATCCCTTGGACACCTCCAGGAATTCCTTGGACACCTCCAGGATTTCCTTGGACACCTCCAGGAATTCCTTGGACACCTCCAGGATTTCCTTGGACACCTCCAGGATTTCCTTGGACACCTCCAGGAATCCCTTGGACACCTCCAGGATTTCCTTGGACACCTCCAGGATTTCCTTGGACACCTCCAGGGATGGGCACTCCAACCCTCCCTGGGCAGTTCCAAGGCCTGAGCACCTTTTCCATGGAGAAATTCCTGCTGCTGTCCAACCTGAGCCTCCCCTGCCACTTGAGGGCCATTTCCTTGAGGCCATTTCCTCTGATTGTCCTGGGGAAGAAGCCACCATCATTCCTGACAGGAATCTGCACCTTGCTGGGGTTGTTCTGTTTTCCTTGCTGTTCCCCAGCACTTCTTTCCCTGGGAAACATGGAAAACCTGCCCACTGTTATCCCCAGAACTTCATCCTTTCCCACAGAGCAGCAGCCTCATGCACTGAAGGCAAACGTAGTGTGGGGTTTTCCACAAATTTTCTCCAAATTCCCCTTGCTGCGGCCAAGAGTTACAATTTTCTAATGAAAATTCAGCCTCCTGGTGATCACTTCAAAATCCCTAATCCTGGAGTGATGGGGATACAGAAGCACAGAATTTCCAAGGCTGGAAAAGGCCTCAAAGATCACCGAGTACAACACAACAAAACCTCAGAGTCATCACCCAAAAAGTCAGTGTGGAGTCTGGAAACGCTGAACAACCCCAAAACCACCCTGAGACAAACAAAAGGGATTTGTACATTGTTATCCTCTAAAACTCCAAGTTTTCTTAGGCAAACCCAGGCTTCTCCTGCGGCCTGTGGAGAATTTATTTCCAAATTTCCTTTGACAATTTGTGCCCTTTTTCCTTCATCTCCAGCGCCGTGACTTCTGCTTCCTATTGAAATCCAGGAGAAAAATCCGCAGTGATCTGTCAGGGAGGGGGGGGAGAGGCCACGAGTGACAGGGACAGGAGAGGACAAGGAGGTGGCCTGGAACGTCAGCAGCTGCTCCCAGGAGCTGACCCAGCAGATTGGAGCGCGGCAGGACGCCGGGGAAAAGCTGACGGGGCGGCTGACGCTGCAAAACCTCACCTCAGGGATCTTCATTATCCTTTTGGGATGGTGTTGGGAGCCAGGCAGCGCTGACGTGATGACAGGGCCAGCTGTGAGCGGGGATGTTGGAGCAGGATCCTGCCGGGACACCGGGCAGGACCCGCCGGGCACGGACAAGGACGGATGGCCCTGAACGGCGGCCAAGCTCCGCTGGGAGCTCGGGGATTATTGGAGTGGATGCTGAGCAGCAGATGAGCCAAACATCCACTGCTCCAGCCTGCTGGTGTAATTGCCTTCTCCTGACACCAACGGGAGCCCGGGAAACTGGGATGTTTTTGTGCCTTCTGAAAAATGGTTTATTGCTGGCGGCGCACATTTCCCGCTCCTCCCGCGCGCTGACGAGCAAAGACCCACGAGAAGGGTCAGGGAAGGGACACTCAAGATGGATTTGGCCGTTCCCCTGGTGTCAGCCACTAGGAGCCACTGTTGTTTTTTTTTGTCCAGATGAATCCAATCCCAGAACAGGAATTTTTCCAGGAGCCTTTTTCTCCGGGTGAAACGAGTCGTGGATCTGCTGAAAACAAAGCTTTTTTTCACAGAGAGGATTATTTTGGTCCAACTTTCTGGCTCGGGAGAAAACGAAATTGCAGCAGCACTTTCAAATTGCTGCAATGTCTCGTTCTGACCTGCTCAGAACTGGAAACTTCAGGCTTTTGGCTCAAGCAGTGGTTCTGTCACGAAATGCAGCTCGGGTCGGGATGTGTAACAAAGCTTGGCAGCAAAAGGAGGCACTTCCAGGAGAGTTGGTCTAAAGTGGAGGTTTTTGCTTTTTGCCAATTTTTTTTCAGAGCCTTGATGACTCTGGCAGGGAAAACACCTGCCCACCACGGGGCTCCAAGCTGCATCAGGAAAAAAATTGCTTTTCCAAACACAAAGATGGAGAGCACGGCCCCCCAGCAGATTTGGGGACCTCCACGTCTTTTGCTGCTGCAATTATTGACCTTCACATCAGTCCAGAGGTGACCACGTGGAATTGCAGGAGGATCCAAAACACTCAGGAATCCCCAGGGTATGGGAGAAGATTGGCAATGCTGGCATGAGGATCCCCAGTGGAGGCTGGAATGGGAATGGCCGTGCTGGAAACTGCCACCAAAACCGAGCACAGAATGGTTTGACCCCCAAATCCCACTGGCAGAACGCTCAAAAAAGTTCAGATTTGAGTCTAAACTTCAGAATTTCAGATTTAAATCCTCCTTGGGCTGCAGGATTAAGTTCCCCACTCTTCAAGGGAAGGGCAGGAACACTTTGGGATCAGTTTGGAAGATTTCAGCATCCTTGAGTTTAAATAAGAGCAAGCCTTGACTGCAGGCAAAACTCGTCCCCGCTCTGCCCCATTTCCAAGGCCGTATTTACGCTGCAGAATATTCCAGCAATCCCAAACCATGCTTTTATTAGGGACAAACCTCAAACAGTTCATTCTACGCTCAGATAAACAGACCAGAAAAATCCTTTCCTGAATGGTTTAGGTCTGAAAACCTCGGAAGGCCTTTTTGTGGTTTTAGCAAGGGCCCCAGAGCCCACCTGGAACCACGGAACCCAATAAAAGAGAAACTCATCACGGCCAAATTATGGATGGCTCCTCTGGGCAGAGAGTGCAGGGTGGGATTTGCAGCCTTGGATTCTCTTTGTGCACCTGAAATTCCTGCAGTTCTCCCAGGACCGGGATCTCTTTGTGCTTCTTTTTCCTCTCGCCCACCTTCTCCCTCATCTCCTTTGATTGCTCCTCCACCAGCTGCTGTTTTACATAATTCAGGCTCACTCCCAGCAGGACAACTGGACACCTTTTCTGCTCATGGAACTCGGGAGAAATAATCACACCTGCATCCCTCACAGAGGAGGAAAAGGCTCTTCCACATCACCTCCTTCCTGCTGAAGGAGCAGGGAAATTTCCAGAAAAATTCAAAATTGTGTTTTCCCCCAGAAATCCCCCAACAGAGCAGCTCAACTTTTCCTGAGCCGGGAGAGCCGAGAGTGGCAGAGCCCCGAGGAGCAGTAAACAAACCCAGAACATTGAGTCTCATAAACATCCTTTGCACTTGGGTTGGTTTTTTTTTTTTTCCCTCTTAGTCCCGAGCCTAAAGCCGTCAATGGGGCTTGCAGCACTTGTTTATGTTGGCTTTTGTGCTTTAGATGCTGCAGTTGAGCACGCAGAGGCTCTGAGCAGGCACGGTAATGATCTGTCAATCCCCGCCTGGCTCCCGGGCATTCCATGTTTCCTCCCCTCACCTCATTTTAGAAATTTTTGGGCAATTAGAATTCTCCAGTTCACCCGTCTGCAGCCCCGTGTGCCGGGGAATGAAAATCCACAGAGGGTGTGGGGAGAGGAGAAGGAATCCAGGGAATTTCTGGAGCAGCCAGTCCCACCTAGAGGCACCTTCCACCATCCCTGGTTGCTCCAAACCCTGCCCTGGGACACTTCCAGGGATCCAGGATTCTTTGGGAATCTGTGCCACCCTCACAGGGAAAAATCTGAGCATTCCCAGGATAACAAACGGAGAAGGAATCCAGGGAATTTCCGGAGCATCCAATCCCACCTAGAGGCACCTTCCACCATCCCTGCTTTCTCCAAACTCTGTCCAACGTGCCCTGGGACTCTTCCAGGGATCCAGGGTTCTCTGGGAATCAGTGCCAGGGCTTCCTCACCCTCACAGGGGAAAATCTGAGCATTCCCAGGTGTCTTGGGTTGGGTAGCCAAGAGATTTGTATTCAATTTCATCTGTTGTAAAAGCAGAGATTTCTTTATCTCTTGGAACTTCAGGGGGAGGGGGGCGGTGCCTTCTGATAATGGGGCAGCCTTAAATCCAGCTGGGGCAGGGTTCCTTATCTCTGGGGCAGGGTTCCTTATCTCTGGGGCAGGGTTTGTTATCTCTGGGGCAGGGTTTGTTATCTCTGGGGCAGGGTTTGTTATCTCTGGGGCAGGGTTCCTTATCTCTGGGGCAGGGTTCCTTATCTCTGTCACCACCCGTCCATCCTCCAGGGGATATCTGCTGATAATGAGCCATGGAGGCTCACCAATGACATCACACATGACATCATCAGGGATATCTGCTGATAATGGGCCATGCAGGCTCACCAATGACATCACACATGACATCATCCCATTGGGAGATGCTCCACCCAGTGTGGGCGGAGCCAACCATTCCCACCTGGATAAAAACTGAGACTCAGGAACAGCTGGGATCTGGTTTTTCCACCAGAGGAAGACCAGACCCATCTCACCACCACTGGACTTTTCCTACTCCATTATCTGCACCCCACAGAACTCATCTGGGATTTATTTGGGCTGCTCCCAACCCCCTGACCAACAGGGTCAGCTCATATCCCTGACTCTGTCAGGATTTTTTTTCCATGACTTCTATTTTGCTTGCTTGTCTTTGTACTTCTGCATTTGTATTTTGGTTTTTAATATTCCTATTAAAGAACTGTCACTCCTATTCCCACATCTTTGCCTGAAAGCCCCTAATTGCAAAATTACAATAATTATGAGGGGAGGGGGTGACATTCTCCATTCCAAGCTCCAGCTCTCCCTGGCAGACAGCTGTCTGTCAAACCCAGACACAGGGATAACAAGCAGGGAAGGAGGGAAGCCGTGGCACATCCCAGTGTCACACAGAAGGGACGGGCTGCCCTGCACCCTGCTGGCTTTCATTCCCAGCCCTGTCACTGCCCTGCCTCTGGAGCAGGCAGGGAAAAGCTCCTTTTCCAGGGGGTTCCAGGAAGCAGAGCTGTCAGGGGATGTAAGTGACACCCCAGCAGAGACGAAGGCTCCGCTCTGACCTTTATTTTTCTCTCCTTTCTTTGCTTGTCAAAGATCAAGCGGAGCAATTCTGATATTTCTGAGGAAAGTAAACAACCCAGCAGAGCAAACAAGCAGAAGCCCCCGAGCAACTGCAGACCTGGCTGCTCCCTCCTCTGCATTCCCTGCCTTTATAACAAATCAAACCCAAAAAAAACCCCAGGAACAACACAAGTGAGCTTTTCAACTCCTGCATCTGAACGTTTCTCCTGTGTAAACCATTTGGATGAAGTTTATTTGCTACAAGATTGGGCTCTTCATCTCTGAAAATCAACTTCAAACTGGTTTAGTCCATCTAGACCACAGGAATTAACTTCCTTTATGTGCTATAACTTCCTAAAAAAATAAAAAAAAGGGGTTGGGTGGTGTTTTCCCAGGCTCATGAGCACAGGTCAAAGTTATTTCTGCTCTCTGGCCTTGGAAAGGGATCAGGGCCTTGAACCAGGATATCCCAGCCCTGGAAACTGAGATATTTGCTATTTTGGGGTGCCCCTGCCCCAAATTTAACAGCCAGACACAACCACAACCTCTCAGAAGCACAAGTCCTGCTCAAGAAGGGTTTCTCTGTCATTAAACCTCTCCTAAAAGTGTGGCCTTAAGGAGTTTGTGCTTTCCACTAAAAAAAAATAAGTTTCACTGAGAGATTTCCAAACGGGCTCTGCTTCAAAGTAGGCTGGAAAGAGGAGGAAAAAGAGATCTCCTCCTTGTGCCTGCTGATGGATGTTCCCTCTCCGGGTTTGGAATGAAAAATGGGGAATTTATTCCCTCAGTCACCTCCGCGCTCAGGTTTTATGCCTCCCTCTAAATGGGATCCTTCATGTGGAGCGATAACAATTTAATTGAAGATAACTGATGGTAATTTTTCCTCCTTTCAATTGACCTGCTTGATCTCCTAATGCTCTGCAGAGCTCCTTTTAACTCCCTGCTCCATGGTTGAGGATTCCACACCCAGATGCAAAACTCTGCTCCTTCCTGGGGCTGCCAATGGGATCTTGGGGATGGAGGAAACACCAAAACCCCAAACCCAGCAGAGCTCAGCCTCTCCTGCAGTGCCCAGATCCCAAATTTGGGCACTCCCCAAGATTTCTGTGCCAGCCCTTCCAGCTCAGGTTTGGGTATTGGGAAGGAATTGTTCCCTGGGAGGTGCTGGAATAGAATTCCTGGAGAAGCTGCCCCTGGATCCCTGGAAATGTGCAAGGCCAGCTTGGATGGGGCTGGGAGCAGCCTGGGATAGAGGAAAGTGTCCCTGCCTGTGGCTGGGGGGAATGAGGTGATGATGATGATGATGATGATGATAATGACAATGATGTTTCAAGTCCTTTCCAACCCAAACCATTCCATGATTCCATGACTCCACTCCTGAGGGAGATCCCTGCACCCAGCACAGCCACATTCCCATTTTCCCTCTTTTTTTCCCTGCCAGTGCCACCAGTGTCCAGTGGGAGCTGACCCTGGATGAGCTTTAAGGTCCCTTCCAACCCAACCCATCCCAGAATTCTTTATCTCCTGGCTGGGAATGTTTTCTCCAGAGGAATCCCCGGATGCCACATTTCCCTCTCCTGCAAGAGGAGCCTCAGGGCAGAGTTTTTTCTCTGGGATAATCAACTTCCTTGGGAAGCTTCCCGGGCAGGAGGGCCCCGTGTGGCAGAACAGATTTGCAGTATTACTTTCCCCCCATTTCTCAGTTTCATTCAGCAAAACGCAATTTCATTTCCAGTGACATAAATGCCAAGCAGGATTAGATCAGCTGCTGCCTCCTGCAGCCTCTCTGGAGGACGGGACCTGGGCAATCTGAAATGTTATCAGAACTGTTTGGGAAAGCAGGGCAATCAGCCGGATTACAGCTGGATGCAGGATCACTCGGAGCGACAGATGGCTCAAAAATAAGCCTTAAAATGAGAAAAACCCCACCCAAACCCTCTCAAACAATGCCCCAGAGCAGGCCAGAAGTGCTCAGGTTCAGTTATTAAATGAGAAGCTGCAGCAGGAAGGAGCCAGCTCTCCAAAAATACAGGGAATGTCTCCAGCAAAGCACCAGGAGCAGCTGGGAGAACTGGACTCTGCACACTGGTGCCACTGGCAGGAAAAAAGGGGGAAAATGGGAATGTGGCCATGCTGAGGCCAGGGAATGTCTCCTGTGCTGGGGGCAGGGATCTCCCTCAGGAGGATCCACCAGGAGATGCTCCAGCCTCTTCCCAACATTCCAGACCTGTTTTTTATCCCTGGAAATAGGAGCAGGTTTCTCTCCTCTGCCATCCCACCCTGCGTGGCCTTGGCTCCTTTAAAAGCCTCTGGCCAAAATCCAGGGAATTCATCCAGCCTGGATCATTCCCATCCATATGCTGAGGAGCAGCAGCCGGGGCAGCTCGGAGCAGGGCCTGGGCTCACTCTCATCCCAGAAATTTGGCTTTTCCCCTCGCCATAAAAACATTACACTCACCCCAGGAATTCTGTCCACACAGTTCCTGCAAAGCTGCTCCTGACCACGCTCTGCACTGAAGTCAATAATTAATGGCCCCCAAATCATCAGCACAATGCCTGAAATCAGCTTTGTTTGGCTGGTTAACCACAAAGAATTAATTTTTGAAATACAATGCAGCACTCCTGCTGATTTATGGCCCCTTTTAAAATGTATTATTAAATATATTGTTATATTTAGGCTGAAGATATCTCAAATCTCGTTGATCAGAAAGGAGAACGAGGCTGCACCTTTTTCCTTTTAGGTGTGAACAGAGCCCTGGGCCTATGAAGGGCTGGGATATTTAAGACTGGGATACACACAAACCCCATGGAATACACCACAACCCCTTGCAGGCAAAAAGGAACAACAGAGACCCTGCCTGAAGGAATCTGCACAAGAAATGAAGGTGAATTATGGAATTTTTCCTTGGAAAAATCCTGCAGCCACACCCCAGAGGTTCTGGATGCCCATCACAGGTGGCACTGCATCCATGGAAGGTGGCAGGACTCACACAGGGAGGGCAAAGAGCCATTCCCCAACCCTCTGATGACACCTTAGCAACCATTCCATGATCTTTATCCAGCTCCTGCCTCTCTGGAACACCGGGATCAAAGACCTTCGGGTTGTCATTAGCAGGCAAACCCAATAGAAGTTGTTTACTTCGGCCGAGTTAATGGCACTGGAAATATTTAATCAAAAAATGGACACACTCCCCCTATTACTGCCAAGATGATTCAGAAGGGGCCACTTAAATCTGGTTTGTCAAGCCATTACTCATCCCCCTGCTAATGGAGCTCTGTGGAGAGTCCCTTTGAAAAATGCACTTTGGTGATCCGCGGGCACCGGGAGATGAAACGCGCCGGGGGAACGTGGCAGGGGCTGCAGGCGGGGAGGGAAATGGGGATGTGTGCAGTCTGTGCTTGATAAAAACCTCGGCTTAGTCATCCCTGCAGCCCAGGGAGAGGAGCTGGAGAGGCTGGAGGGGGAGATGGGTTCAAGGAGAGGGGAATTCTTGAGGAAAACGGGAGCCGGCGGCTGGGCGTGACCTCTGAGCGGCCCGAGAGGGGAATGAAGGGATGGGAGAGGATTGGGAGAGATTTGGGAAGGTTGAAGCCTCTTGGAATAGAAGGAGAGGGTGAAAATGTTGGAGGGCAGCAGGGAAAAGCTGGGACTATGCCTTTTTTGGGCACAGGGAGTTCTTTATGGGATTCCCTTTGGGAAATTGAATCTCAGAATGGGTTGGGAGGACCTCAAAGCTGATCCCATTCCAGGGACACCTTCCACCATCCCAGGCTGCTCCAAACCCCGTCCAACCCGGCCTTGGGCACTTCCAGGGATCCAGGGGCAGCCACGGCTCCTCTGGGAATTCTATTTCAGCCCCTCCCCACCCTCCCAGGGAGGAATTCCTTCCCAATTTCCCATCTATCCCTGCCCTCTGGCAGTTTGAAGCCATTCTCCCTGTCCTGGCACTCCAGGCCTTTGTGAAAAATTCTCTCTCCATCTTTCTTGCAGCTTCCCTTTAGGCACTGAAATTCACAATTCGCTCATTCCCAAATCCTCTTCTCCAGGCTGAACATTCCCAATTCCAGTTAATCCCAGTAAACCAGGGCTGTTCTCCTTCTCAAAGCCAGGAAAGCTCTGAGCACCCTGACACGGGAACACTTGATCCTGCCTCGGAGCCTGAGGAGGGACCAGCTGAGCTGAGCTCTGTTTGTTCTGATTTTTGGGAGCAAAAAGATCCCTTGGGATCTTGGGATCCGAGTCATTCCTAGGGTGGGTAACTCAGGTTTTCCACAGGCTGATGGAGCTCAGGGCAGCACAGCTGGAGGAACCTCCCCAGGCTGCCTTTTTATCTCCCCAGGCTTCCCTGCGCTTGGTCCAGCCCTAATTTTGATGCCCAAAGAGGGAAATGCTCCCAAATTGCTGAAATCCCAAGGTTTGATAGCTCAGAAATGATCATCAGGAACCCAGGTACCTCCTCCGTGCTCGGATCAAACACGGAGCCAGGAGAACAAATCCGGGGATAAATCCACCTTTCCTCCCCTCCAGCAACCATCCTGAGCTTCTTTTTGTCCTGGAAAAACACAAATCTGGGAATCTGGGAGAGCCTGGGGCGCTGCAGCCTCAGCCAAGGCAGGCAGATGGGAACCTTGGAGCTCCGTGCTGTTCTTCCCGGGAATTATTGATCCCTCCTTGCAGCCACCAGCACGGGATAAAGCAGCAATCAAAGCTCATCCACCAGGATCAGAGGGGGAGAGCAAAAAGACAAAAAGGCACAAAAGCTGGGGCTGTGTTTGCCAGCAGCTGGAATGAGCCTGGAGTTCCTGCTCCGGCTGAGCTTGGGAATTCTGGAATCGTGGAATGCCCTGAGCTGGGAGGGAGCTGGACACAGAGTGCAGCTCCTGCCCTGCTCAGAACTGCAAAAATCCCACCCTGAGCACCCCTGGGAGCGCTGTCCAAACGCTCCGGGGCTGTGCCCATTCCCTGGGGAGCTGTTCCAGAGCCTGGCACCCTCTAGGGAAGAACTTCTCCCTAAAATCCAACCTCAGCCTCGCCTGGCACAGCAGAGCTCTGCATGGGCCTCGGGAGAAGCTGCATTTGTGTCTGAGGAATTGAAAAATAACAACAGCAGCACCAGCATCCCTCCTGAGGGCTCACTCTGCTGGGGCAGGGAAGGACAACAAAGTCAGGAACGAATTCCAAGGCAAAGAGAAGGACAGCAGAGATCAGGAAGAATTCCAAGGGAGAGGAAGGACAGCAGAGGTCACAAAGGAATTCCAAGGAGGAGGGAAGGACACCAAGGTCAGGAAGGAATTCCAGGGTTAAGGGAAGGACACCAAGGTCAGGCAGAAATTCCAAGGGAGAGGGAAGGACAGCAAGCTCAGGAAGGAATTCCAAGGGAGAGGGAAGGACAGCAAGCTCAGGAAGGAATTCCAAGGTGAAGGGAAGGACACCAAGGTCAGGAGGGAATTCCAAGGGAGAGGAAGGACAGCAGAGGTCAGGAAGGAATTCCAGAATGGAGGGAAGGACACCAAGGTCAGGAAGGAATTCCAAGGTGAAAGAAAGGACACCAAGGTCAGGAGGGAATTCCAAGGGAGAGGAAGGACACCAAGGTCGGGAAGGAATTCCAAGGCAGAGCTGCCCTTCAGCCCAGTGGGATCACCCGGACACTGCACCGAGTGAAATCCTGGAATTTCCAAGTGGGAGCACAAAGCAGCAGGAGAGCTCAGCCAGTCCTGCTCCCCATCACCTGTTTGCATCCCATAATTCCATCCAGGCACTGGATTTTCACCTGGCAGAATTCCAGAGTCTGGAGATGGCCCAGTGCTCCCACATTTTCACCTTCCTGGCAAATAAAAACTCCAATGAAATGAAATTCTGTGAAACCACCACCGACATTCACAGAAATCGCTGTGCTGGCTTTGCACTGTGCTGCTCTTGCCACATTTATCCCTAACGTTGGGAGGAGAACAAAAATATCTGGAAAACAGAACTTCAAACAGAGGAGGTGACATCCCATCGGATTTTCCTCATTCCTTTTGCAGGAATGATGCCTCAGTCCCAGGCATGGCCTGGATTTCTGTGTGGTTTTATCGTTATGGGAACAAAACAGTACAGGAAAAAATAAAATCCAGTGGTTCTAATTTGATATAAAGGCATAAAAATCACTGCTAAAATAATGGAATTCAGCTAGATTATATAATAACAATAACAATAATAATAATAATATATATTTTTATTATTATTATTATTGTTATCTAAGCCCTAATTACAGCAGCACTAATTAAAATTATTGCCATTCACTATGCTCTGAGGTTGGTGAGCACCTGAGAGTCTCCCCAGGCACGAGGGGATGAGTTTGGTTTTGGGGGTCGTTGGTTCAGCCTTGGTGAGCTGGGCAAAGGGGGCTGTTAATGAGCTCTAATTACCCACCATTAATTACGGCAGCAATAACAACACCTCTCCAATCACCCCAAAATTCCCAGGCTCTGCTGACCCCCTGCCACATCCCACACCCAGCTGGGGAGGAGGTGTCAGCTCTGAAAAACAAACAAACAGGGATTCCACTGGATTCCCCAGCCCTGGCAGTGCCCAAGGCCGGCTTGGACAAGGGGACTGTGGAAGGTCCCTGCCCATGGATCCCTTCCAACCCAAACCCTTCTGGGATTATTTCATTTCTCTCTTCCATGCCCCAATCAAGATTTTTCCCTGGTTTTTCCCAGCCCTGCTGTGGCTCTGAAGTGAAGCAGCTCCTGCAGGGAGAGCCCCGAGGAGCAGACACAGAACCAGAGCTCATCCCAGAGCCCACGGCTGCTCCAGGGCCTGGATGCACATCCTGCACACCCAGGTGATGCCTTAAATTTTAATTTTCCTGTATTTCAGGCTCTGTGGTGCCCAGGGTGCAGCTCTGAGCTCACAGTCAGGGTCACTCAGCTCTCTGCACACAGCAGGGACACAAAACAAATCCTTGTCCTGCTGCACACCAAGGACAACTTTCAGCCCAACAGCACAAACAAGGGTGGCTGGAGGGAGGAACAAGAAGGATGGGAGCTCACAGCCTGGAGCTGGAATTGGACAATTCAACCCCAAAGTGCAAATGGACCAAAACTTAGAAAAGTGTGAGACCTCGTGACTGGGCAGCCATTTTGTGCCCATTTTGGGTCCATTTTGTGCCCATTTTGTGACCATTTTGTGTCCATTTTGTGTCCATTTTGTGACCATTCTGTGATCAGTTTGTGACCATTTTCTGCCCATTTTGGGTCCACCTTGGGTGTAGCCCTAGTCAGGCTCCTGTCCTGCCCAAGGTGTACCCTAAAGGCCTATCAATAATTATTAATATTTATTATTAATATTATTATTTATATCAATAAATATTAGTATTTAATAATATTTATTAATAAATACTTTATTCTCCAGCTCTGCCCAGTCTCTGTTCCAGCTCAAGGCATCACAGGAAAAAGCCAAACTGATCCAAACCCTCCAGGCAGGGATGGAACAGGTTGAATTTAAGAGTGGGAGAATTCAGCCTGCAGCTCCTGCCTGGTGCCTTAAATAAACTCCCAAATCTCCCTGTGCAAACACTGAACCCTGAGATGCTCCCAAACTGGCCCCGATGGCAAATCCTCCTTGTGGGGCTCCCAAATCTCCAGCACCAACCCTGTGCAAACACTGAGACCCCAAGATGCTCTCAAACTTGCCCCAAAGGCAAATCTTCCTCTTGGGCTCCCAAATCTCCATCACCAACCCTGTGCAAACACCAAACCCTGAGATGCTCCCAAATTCGCCCCGATGTCAAATCCTCCTCGTGGGGCTCCCAAATCTCCAGCACCGACCCTGTGCAAAAACTGAGACCCCAAGATGCTCCCAAACTTGCCCCAAAAGCAAATCCTCCTCGTGGGGCTCCCAAATCTCCATCACCAACCCTGTGCAAACACCGAACCCTGAAATGCTCCCAAACTGACCTGATGTCAAATCCTCCTCGTGGGGCTCCCAAATCTCCCTGTGCAAACACCAAGCCCCGAGATGCTCCCAAACTGACCCGATGTCAAATCCTCCTCGTGGGGCTCCCAAATCTCCACCACCAACCCTGTGCAAACACTGAGACCCTGAAATGCTCCCAAACTGACCCGATGTCAAATCCTCCTCGTGGGCTCCCAAATCTCCAGCACCAACCCTGTGCAAACACCAAACCCTGAGATGCTCCCAAACTGACCCAATGTCAAATCCTCCTCGTGGGCTCCCAAATCTCCCTGTGCAAACACCAAACCCTGAAATGCTCCCAAACTCTCCCCAGTGTCAAATCCTCCTCGTGGGGCTCCCAAATCTCCACCACCGACCCTGTGCAAACACTGAGACCCCAAGATGCTCCCTAACTTGCCCCAAAGGCAAATCCTCCTTGTGGGGCTCCCAAATCTCCCTGTGCAAACACCAAACCCTGAAATGCTCCCAAACTGACCCGATGTCAAATCCTCCTCATGGGCTCCCAAATCTCCCTGTGCAAACACCAAACCCTGAAATGCTCCCAAACTTGCCCTGATGTCAAATCCTCCTCGTGGAGCTCCCAAATCTCCATCACCAACCCTGTGCAAACACTGAACCCTGAAATGCTCCCTAACTTGCCCCAATGTCGAATCCTCCTTGTGGAGCTCCCAAATCTCCCTGTGCAAACACCAAACCCTGAAATGCTCCCAAACTGGCCCCGATGTCAAATCCTCCTTGTGGGGCTCCCAAATCTCCAGCACCAACCCTGTGCAAACACCAAACCCTGAGATGCTCCCAAACTCTCTCCAGTGTTAAATCCTCCTCGTGGGCTCCCAAATCTCCAGCACCAACCCTGTGCAAACACCAAACCCCGAGATGCTCCCAAACTTGCCCCAAAGGCAAATCCTCCTCATGGGCTCCCAAATCTCCCTGTGCAAACACCGAGCCCCCAAGATGCTCCCAAACTCTCCCCAGTGTCAAATCCTCCTTGTGGGGCTCCCAAATCTCCAGCACCAACCTTGTCCAAACACCGAACCCTGAGATGCTCCCAAAATCATCCCAGTGTCAAATCCTCCTCGTGGGGCTCCCAAATCTCCCTGTGCAAACACCAAACCCTGAGATGCTCCCAAACTGACCCGATGTCAAATCCTCCTCGTGGAGCTCCCAAATCTCCAGCACCGACCCTGTGCAAACACCAAACCCTGAAATGCTCCCAGACTCGCTCCGATGTCAAATCCTCCTTGTGGGGCTCCCAAATCTCCAGCACCAACCCTGTGCAAACACCAAACCCTGAAATGCTCCCAAACTGACCCGATGTCAAATCCTCCTCGTGGAGCTCCCAAATCTCCCTGTGCAAACACTGAGACCCTGAGATGCTCCCAAACTCTCCCCGATGTCAAATCCTCCTCGTGGGGCTCCCAAATCAAGGCAGCCCGTGCTGAAATCTGCTGGATTATTCCATTTGGTTCATCTCAAGCAATCCCTGGCTCCAGCTCGGGGCTGGTGAGGTTTCCATGGCGATGAGCTGGCATTGCCTTGGTGACCACGGGCAGCCGAGGCGCCCTGACCTCGGCACAGCTGAGCGCAGCACGGAATTTCCTCCTTCCCCGCCTAACCACGGCTTTGATGGAGCTCAGCCGCAGCCGGGAGTTGCCTCAGGTGCTTGTGCAGAGCCGGGGAAGCATCCTCAGCAACCCTGAATTAACCTTTCCCTCGGTGGGCAGCAAAGCCAGGCCGGCTCCGATCCTGGCTGCTCCTCAACCACTGGAAAATGAGGTGGAGGAAGCCCAGCACTTCATTAGCCCCGACATCAAAAAGCAAATTAATCTATGAGCGTTTAAACCGCTTAAGAGAGGTCACGCCGAGAGACAGAAGTGTTAACGAGGTGCAGGAGGAGCTGGCACATCAAAAAGCAGCTTTGCAGTTTTTCCTCCCAGGTGAGGAGTTCAGAACTGAGCCTGCCTCCCTCCGAACCATCTCCAGATAAAGTTTGTGGCATCACAAAAGCCTCACCCCGAGCTCACGGGGCAGGAAATTTTTGCATCTCTTTGAGAGCTCCCACTGCTTCCCTTCCCAACTTCTCTGGCTGCACCGACTCCTGTCCCAAACCTGATCCCACTGCAGCATTCCCTGAGTTCCTTCTCAAATCCACTCCACAATCCCAACGTGGTTTCCAGGGAGATGCTAAAAAACCTTCGGGGTGCAGAAATGTGGGAGAGCAGCAAAGGCTGGGAGAGGGGAATGAGGAGGGAATTGGGAATTCCCTGCTGGGGGTCCCAGTCTGGATCCACTCACGGAATTATGGAATCACAGAATGTCCTGATTGGAAAGGACCCACAGGGATCATCCAGCCCTGCACAGACACCCCAAAACCTCACCCTGGGCACCCCTGGAGTGGTGTCCAAGCTCTCCTGGAGCTCTGGCAGCCTCGGGGCTGTGCCCATTCCCTGGGCAGTGCCCAGCACCCTCTGGGGAAGAAGCTTTCCCTAAAATCCAACCTAACCCTCCTGTGAGACAACTTCATCCATTCCCATTCCCTGGATCCTGTCCCTGCCCGAGGAGCAGAGATGGGGAGGAGCTGAGGTTGTACCTCCACAGCCTCAGGACACAGAGAGCCCTGTCCATGTCCAAGGCCCTTCAGGATTTCAGTCTGAAGAACCTTTCCCTAAAATCCATCCTAACCCTCCCTGGCCCAGCTCCAGCTGTTCCTGGTCCCAGGAGCTGCAGATCCCAAGGAATTTCCCCTCAGCCTCCTCTCCAGGCTGGCTGAGACACAGAAGTCCATGGACACGGCCAGAACTTCCCAAGCTGCTGACAGAACTCCCTGGAGCACACAGAGCCCCAACCCGAGTGCAGTGACCCTAAAGACACAGCCCCGTGTCCCAAGGAGCCCTGCCACTCCAAGCACACCATTCCCAGCACATTTGGTGCTTTCCAGGCCAAATTCCTCATTCAAACAAAAGTCAGAAGTGATTTTTGTGTTATTTCAGCAAACCTCCCCTTGAGATCACCCAGCCACGACTTCACCCTTCAGCCACGGTGAGTGAGGAAGGACAAGGGGACAGTGCCAGCGTGGCAGGGGACACTGGGCAGCCTGGGGGACAGGCAGAGCATCCCCAGCCATGGGGACATCTGGAGAACACCCCAGAAATGTTCTGGAGCCTCCTCTGCCTCCTGCTGAGCGCTCACCCCTGGGATTTGAACACGTGGCTGCACCAAGCCTGCGTTCAAATTTTTTTAATTCCGATATTTTTAAGCATCCCCCAGGCTCCCTGTTGCAGCCACGGAGGCTGTGAGGTCTCCCTGGCGGTCAGTGGCCTGAGATAAGGAAATGCAAGTCACAATGAGTGGCCAAAAAGAAACCCCTTGGAGCCCCCGGACCTCTCTTATCTCTCTGTAAGACTATAGGCCAAATTGTATCTCAACTCTCCTATTGGTCCACTTTTCAAAACCCCTCTACCCTATATAAACCCCAAATATTGCCCTGTTAAGCCAGAAGAGCTGTCAGTGCAACCCTTCGAAGAGAATGCCAAAATAAAGAACATCATCTGAGGAACTGCATACGCCTCTCTCCTCTCTCTCCCTGTGTCTGCCAGGGCACTTAGCAAGGCAGAGCTGAAATTCACTGTCATTAAGAGCTGAATTCACTGATAGTTGTTTGCTAAGTTTGCCTGAGGCTGGATACCTCACCGAGCTTTGGGTCGGGTGATTCCCAACGGTGTCATTCTGTCCGGGACTTGTGGCCAGGATCGGACCCTCCATAGAGGTATCAAAAAGCCTCAATAAAAGCCTCAAAAAGCCTCAATAAAAGCTCCCCAGCCTGCGTTTTCCCTCTGTAACAAACAAAGGCAAAGAATTCCATTTGGGGTTTTTTGAGGGTTTCCAACAAAGACACACCATTAGGAAAGCACTGCAGATGATGATGAATAAGCCCGGGTGGAGGAGCTCGGAGGAGATCTGTTCCTCAGGCAGGTGTGATGACACAAAGCCGTCTGCAGGGCTGTTTTACAAGCTTTCCCCCGAGCCCAAACTTGTTAACCTTCATTTCCCTGCCTGTTTTGCAGAGGAGTGACAGCTGCAGCCATAAATCCAGCGCTCAGGTTTCCTGTCAGAGTTACAAAAAATCAAACGTGGATGGATGAAACCCGGCGCTGTCACACCCTGACGAGCAAGGAGGAGGGGAGGGAAAAAAAGAAAAAAAAAAAAATGGAGTGGGAGGAAATCCACGGCTTTAAAACAATTCCTGAAATACAAAAGGATTTGTGCAAGTCGGGTGGGAAACATCCAGTGCACGGTTTGTTCCTTCACTGCCTGTCTGGCAGTCTGAGCCTGCCTGTCCATCACCCTGGCCAGGTTCAGCCCAGCCTCAGGAACAGGGAAAAGCTGTTCCTGGGAAAAGCAGAGCTGAGGAACATCCCCCAGCCACCAAATTCCCACCAGGGAGAGATTCCTGCTGCTCTGGGGGTGTCTGGGAGCCTGGCAGGGAGAAGGGAGGGATGGAAATGGCCTGGAATGGAGGGGCACAGCCAGGGGGAGAAGCAGAGGAATGGGAAAGAAAACACTTCCAGAAGTGTTTTTGGGGGGTTATGAGCTGCTCCCCTCATCACCTCCGGCTCTGATGCTTCCAGAGGCACAAAGTGGGATTATCTGTGGTGCTCCCAGCTCCTGGCAGCTCCTGGAGCCTCCACCAGCCCCGGGGAGGGCTCTGCAGCACACACAGGTCACTGCTGAGCTGATAATTGCCCGGCAACCCACGCTGTTCCCACTGTCCTCTCTCTGCCTCAAAATCATTTCCACAAACGCCTCCCAACTCTTTGTCCTCCCAGCAGCAGCCCCGGGACAAGCGATGCCCTCAGGGTGGAGGTTTTGCCCCTCGAACCCATCAGGAATGAAAGGAAAATGCTGATTTCTGTCCCATGTCCTGTTCTCTCCCCGTGGTTTGATTTATTCCCATTTATTGATTGGATTTGAGGCAGGTCAGAGTTGGGAAATTCCTGCCCGGGGAGCAGAATTTGTGCCCCACTGCTCCAGGTGCAGTTCTGGGAGCTGCCAGCACCCTCCAGCCTCCCATCCCACCCCAATCCCAAAGAACTGGGAGCAATCCATGTATAGTCATGTCGAGAGACAGGGAATTACAGGATCCATCTGTCTGCAGCAAAGCCAATTCCCTCTGGAGTATATAAAATTAACTTTTTTTTTTTTTTTTGGGATGTTGCTTTCTCTTTTTTTTCCCAACTTTTCAGATTTGTCTGCCTGTGGGACAAGGAGAGGACAAGGACAGGGAGAGAGGAGAAATTAATCTGCACGGGGATCAAGCAGGAGAGAAAACTCCTGGGAAAGTGATCTCCTGGCCCATCCTCCCTGCTCCAAAAAAAAAAAAAATCTTTGCCACTGATGCTCCGAGGGCTGTGCTCAGGGTTTTTTCCCAAATTGGGAGTCAGGCTGTCTTTAGGGCTGTAAACCAGACAGTGCAAACAAAAATAGAGCTCGAAAAGAATGCGAGCAGGGATGCCAAACCTCCCTCATTTCCAAGAGTCTCGCTCCTCTCACATCAGCTTTCCGCCCCGCTCCTAAAAAAGCATCCCCGTGTTGGAACACAAACCCCAGAAAGATTTCAAGGTGACATTTGCAGCTTCATTCATAATTCTGGGAGCTCTGGCTGTCCTGGGTGGGGAATCCTGGTTCAAACCTGAGGAAAATCCCTGCCTGGGCTGGGGGATGGGGCAGTTTGGGTGTGCCCAGGGGAAGGAGCTGCATTTCCACCCTGAGCATCTTTAATCCACACCTGGCTGGTCCTTCCATGCCTCCACAACATTTTTCTCTGTTAAATCTGATTTAGAGGTGCAAGGCTCTGTTCCCATTCCCAGTTTGATCATTACAAAGTCACTAAAATTGAAAAAGATTTCCAAGGTCACCCAAACACCACCAACCCACATCACAAAATGCCACATCCACTGATTTTTCCAACATTTCCAAGAGTGGTGACCCACCACTCCCCTGGGCAGCCCCTTCCAGTGTTTAACCACTGTCCCAGTGAGGAAATATTCCCTAAAATCCCACCTGACACATCAGGCTGGCACCGAGCACATCACAATCCTTGTCTCAGGGAACGAAAAAATCCCAGGAAATGAAAGATGGATGCAGGGACATCCTCAGCTGACGGTGTTCCTGCTACACCAGCAGCTCCACCCCTCCTGTGCCAATCCAAACCATCCCTTGCTCCCCAAGGTGCCAAAGCTTCCCTGCCTCAGCCTTTCACAATTCCCTCTCTGCCCTCCCTGTCCCTGCTTTTCCTGGAGGGTGGGAGGTGCTGCCACGTGCAGGGGCTGCTGGAGGGACCTGGCTGGGGCACTGTGACACCTCTGGGGTCCCTGATCACAGCTGGCACTGTCCCTGACTCGCCCTTTGTCACCTCCCTGCAGAGGGGCTGCCTGTGGAACAGGGATTTGCTCCCCTGCTCAAAGCCACCCCTTGGATTTGCTCTGCTCCTGCCTGGGGTTGCAATGCCAGATGGATTCTATTCCCATCAGTTTAAACCAACTGGGGAGGTGTTTTTATTTATCTCTTCTGTGACCCTCATAACTTTGGGGGGATCTTCTGTTGATGGGCAGCTGTTAAACCAGTTGGAGAAATGTTTTCTTTATCCCTTCCAGGACCCACCCTCCCTGCAGGGATCTCTGCTGTCCATGGGCCATCCAGGCTCACTGCAGGGCTGATCCAATGACATCATCCATGGGGAGAGGCTCCACCCAGGGGGAGGAGCCAAGAATTCCTACCTGGATAAACCTGAGATTCAGAACCCCAGGGCAGCCTTTTTCCAAGAATTCCTACCTGGATAAAACCTGGGATTCAGAACAGCAGCACTGCATTCCCAGAGGGAGACCGGACCCATCTCACCAACACTGGACCTTCAGAGGAAAACTCCACCCTTCTATGGGATCATTGATGATCCTACAGGATCCCTGCTCCAACAGAACCACATCTGCCACTCCAGGAGGATTTATTTGGACTGCTCCCAGCACTCTGACCAACAGGGTGTCAGATCATGTTCTGACTCTGACAGTGTTTTCTTCTTTAGTTTGTTTTTTTTGTACTACTACATTTTTAATATTCCTAGTAAAGAACTGTTATTCCTATTCCCATATCTTTGCCTGAAATGCCCTTAATTCCAAAATTATAATAATTCAGAGGGAGGGGGTTACATTCTCCATTCCACAGGAGGCTCTGGCTTTTCCCTGGCAGACACCTGTCTTCCCAAACTGAGACAGCTCCCACACCCAGCCCCAGATCCCAGCACAGATCTGGGTGTGCAGAGGGCCCAGACTCACCAAACCCCTCTCAGTGGCTGTGGGAGCCACATCACCCCCGTGTCCCCCTGCACAGGGCGGTCACAGGGCACCAACCCTGCCCAGAGCACATCAGAGCCGCTGTCCCAGCACGAGGGGCTGCCTGGGATTTACACACACATTCCTGAGGGAATGCAGCTGCCAGGAGTGCTCTGCTCTTGCTCTGGGCACTGCATCCCGCTGGGTTTATTTTACCTGCCAGCTCAAACACAAACAGCCTGGCTGCAGCCGCCGGCTGCCGGCCCTGCGCCACCCCGGGGGTTTGAGTGGGATCTGGGGATGGATCCAGATGGAAAAAACCCCACATTTTGGGGGGTCCTGCATGCTGTGGGGCTGAGCACACCCCTGGCTTGCAGGCAGCAGGGAGAGCTGTCACTGTCACCTCCTGGGGTGACACATCCCAATCCCTCACCAGAGAGAAAAACTTGTGGGAACGAGGTTAGGATGGTGATGGGATGGATGGAGATGAGAGATCTCTGGGGTCAGGGCTGGGTTTGGAGCCTGTGGTTCATTGCACAGGGCGTGGGTGCAGGGCCCTGCTACGAACTGCCAGGCACAGCTCAGAGCAGAGAGAGAGTGAGGAGGGAGAGGAGAAAGGAGAGGAGAGAAAAAAGAGAGCAAAGTTCCCATTCCAATCCATTAAATCTTCTTCTATCCTGAATATTCTGATTTACACCAACCAATCCAGCACAAGACACAAATCCTGTAGCATTTACACACAGCCTGTAAGAATCATTACATTGCCATCCTGTGTTAGATTTTAAACCCTAAAAACTACAAATCCTACAGCATTTACACACAGCCTGTAAGAATCATTACATTCCCACTCTGTGTTACATTTTAAACCCTAAAAACGACTCTTGGGACCCCTCCTGGGTCTGCTCTGACCCTTGGGCTCTTGGTAAGGAGAAGGGCATTGTTTAATTAATTAATTTAATTGTTTAACCTTCAGCTGGCCATACCATTGTTTTCCAGTTGTTCAGTAACTAAAGCTCAGCATCTGAGACATCCAAACTTGCTTTTAATTCTATTTCACCTACAGGTTTCATATTCTAAAAATAAGCATTCATATTTATAAGGCTTTCCTGTTTCATCTTCCCCAACAACAACTGATGGTAAAAGAGAGGGGAAACAAGCACTGCAGCAGTGGGAAACGTGCCTGCAGCTCCACAGGGAATATTGGGATATTCCCATGGCCAGTGAGCACATCCAGAGGAATCCAGACCCCGCTGCTCTGGCTCTGCCCGGGGTGTCAGCACTGGGGGGAGTTATGGGCTCAGCCCTGCCCTGCTGAGGTGCTGCTGCTCCTGTCTGCTCCAAGGCCCAGGAATGGATCTCTGGGATCTCTTTCCCTTATATAGTAAAAAAAAATACAGCAAGAGAAGGAAAACAGAGCAGGGGAGGAGCCCTAAAATCAGAGAAAAGGGGGAGAGAGGAGGATCCATGGGCAAGGACGTGGTTTATCCATGACAATGATCCAACACCTGGATTTTCCCTGCCACCAGTTCTGACTATCCTGCCCCTGATCCCTGATTCCCTCAGAGGTGGGAATTCCTTCCAGGTGGAAATCTCCACGTGGGAGCTGCTGCTGGCTCTGCTCAGGGAGGGGATCCCCAGCCTGGTGCTGACCTGGATGTGAGATAAAAACACCTTGGGGCACAAAAGATGGAAAACATCCCTTTCTTCCCAAAGTTCCCCAGGAAAACCCTTCCCTGAGGTGGAGACAGAACTCAGGTTACCCACAAATTGTGGAAAAAAGCCAAATTTCCATCCCTGATGTGTTTTTCACCTAGGGAGGGTCATCCTCTCACTGCTGGGACCTTGGAGAAGGAGCAGGGAAGGGAGAGCTCGGAATGCAGCTGGCAGAGCCCAAACACAAACCCCAAACACAAACCCCAAACACAAACCCCAAACACAAACCCCAAACACAAACCCCAAACACAGACCCCAAACACAGACCCCAAACACAAACCCCAAACACAAACCCCAAACACAAACCCCAAAGCGCTCCTGAGGTCAGGATGAGTCTCACACCATTTGTACAACAACCACAAACACACTGGGCTGAATTTCCACATCCCAGCCTGGGCTGGGGGAATCAGCTTTCCTCAAATCCTGCCAACGTGTGAGTCCTTAAAATTGGATCCTGCAAAAATCTGGAAGAGAGAACAAGTTTTGCCGGCTGAAAGCGCGAATCTCAGCTCAGGGTAATATTTTATTGACTCACAACTCAAAAGGAATTTCAGCAATTTGCTTCAAACACTGCTGAAAAATCCTGCTCTGCTTTCTGAGTGAGTGCTGAGCTTCCCATGCCAAACCAATTTTTCAAGCCAAAATTGGCAAAGGCTAAAACAGGACGTCACCGCCGAAGCGAGCGCTACCTTCAATCACACAGAATGACTTTTACTCCGGAATAATAAAATGTTCTACTCAAAACCAACACTCCTCTCACTCTGACAAGCCACGGACCGCTGGGTGCCCCTCAAGGTCAGCTCCAAGCTGCTCCAAAGGCAGCTGCTCCCAACGAAACACACGCCATGGATGAGGGATCAGAAAAGCAATTAAAAGCTCTTTGAACAGCAATAGCTCGGAACAAATACTAATTTGTACTTCTCTGCTGAGGAGAGAATATAAAGTAACGTTTCTAGTGCCATTTGATGTAAATGGAGCCTTTTATGTGGAATCATTACAAGTATCAACAGCTCCTTCAGAGAATTCTTCTGGGAAGGGAGTGGGGGGCTCGTGGATCGTTTCCCTCCGCAGGGATAACTCCAGCTCCTCTTTTGGGAAATGAAGGGCTCTGTCCTTCTCCTGGATAACCAGGGAGCTGGGAATCGAGGCAGGCTGGAGGAGCAGCAATTGTTTCCTCAGAGCACTCAGTGACACCAGCCCCAGGGAAAAAGGAATCGGTTTTCCATGGAATAGGATCCCCGTGCCTGACATCCCAGCCCACCGCCCCAAAGTGACGCCTTTGGAGTGCCCTGTCCCCTGCTCAGTGCTGCAGTGCCGTGGCACACTCTCAGCTGCTCTGGAGAGCTGTCAGCTGCAATGAAATGCAGAACAAAACTCATCCAATGTTCTCAAAGTGCCGGGAAGATTAATGCAAGGATGGGCTCCCTCCTTGCACTTGGCTCTCCTCGGCTGTGGGAGCGCTCGTTGTGCTGGGGGTGGATGGATTAATAAATTAATCAATCAATAAATCAATATATCAATAAATCGATAAATTAATGAATCAATGAATTAATGGATTATTGAATTAATGAATAAATGCAGCACAGGAGGGAGGAAAGAAAAAAAGACAAGGACTCCATAGGCAATGAACCTTTGAAATCCAAGCTGTGCTGCTGTTGATGAACCAGAGCACCCTGGAAGCTCTGAATTCCCAGCCGTGCCCCAGGTGGAGCTGGCTGGGAACCCTGAGGATGTGCCAGGCAGGATCCCACTGCTCCTGACACCCAAAATGCCAAGGAAATGATTCCCACCAGCAGCTGCCCGGATCTCCTGCCACCAATGGCTGTGAGCAAAGCTCTGCAAAGCAGCTCTGACATCTCCTCACCTTCCCCAGGGTTGCCCCACCAGGATCCCTGCAGCCCTGACATTTCTGGGTCTGAGAAGATTTTTACCCTGCTAGCAGCTGCTAACTCCTTTCCCAAGGGAAAACTTCTCAACAAGGTTTTCTTCTCAAAACAATCTTGGAAAACAATTATTCTTTCTCCAAACAATCTTCTCCAGGTGGTGTTCTGCTGTTTCTCTGCTTTAACCAATGGGATTAGAGAGGTGTCATTTCTATTCACCAACCATGTTAAGTTTGTATTGATATACCTTATAAAAAGGTGGTAAGAATGGGACAATAAAGCTTTCTGTGCTTTTGTCTTCTGAAGTATTTTGGAGTTCTTTGTCCTTCTTCTGTGTCCTACAGCGACAGATCCCATTGAGGGAATGACAGGGTTTGGAATGATGGTTTGGAACACGTGTCAGGAAGAGATTCTCCCTGGCACAGATTCCCAGATTTGCTGTGGCTGCCCCTGGATCCCTGGAAGTGTCCCAGGCCAGGCTGGATGGGGCTGGGAGCAGCCTGGGATGGTGGAAGGTGATCCTGCCTGTGGCTGGGGGAGAATGAGATGATTGATGATGATGATGGTGATAATGATGGTGATGATGATGATGATGATGGTGATGCTGATGATGTTTCAAGTCCTTTCCAACCCATTCCATGATTCCATGACTCCACCCAAGCTCCGTGCACTAAAGGGGGTGGTGCCATTTAGCCAAGAGCAGCCACCTGAGCAGGCTGGTGGGAATTTCACGGGAATTCCCATAAAAACACAGACTGAAGTCCTGAGGGGCCTTGGATATGGACAGGGCTCTCTGTGTACTGAGGCTGTGGAGGTACAACCTCAGCTCCTCCCCACCTCTGCTCCTCGGGCAGGGACAGGATCCAGGGAATGGGAATGGGATGAAGTTGTCTCACAGGAGGGTCAGGTTGGATTTTAGGAAAAGCTTCTTCCCCAGAGGGTGCTGGGCACTGCCCAGGGAATGAGCACAGCCCCGAGGCTGCCAGAGCTCCAGGAGAGCTTGGACACCACTCCAGGGGTGCCCAGGGTGGGGTTTTGGGGTGTCTGTGCAGGACTGGATGATCCCTGTGAGTCCCTCCTAACTCAGGACGTTCTGTGATCCCAAAGACAGAGAAATCCCAGGAGCTCAGGGGGGTTTTACCTCCAGCCTGGCACTTCCCACCCACGATTCCCTCATCCTCCAGAGCCGGACAATGATGCTCCACTGCCTCAAGAGGGCTCCGTGAGACTTCTCTGCCGAGCTCTGCCTCGTCCCAGGATGGGAGCAGCGACAGCAGCAGGACCAGCCCTGCCCCATCTCCCTCCCCTCGGGTTCAGAGCCCCTCACCCTCCCCACAGCGCCCATGCTTTGGCCCTGATCAGCTCCAATAAAAATCTATCGTTGTTTTTAAAAATAAATCTATTTTAAAAATAGATTATTATCTATCTATTATCTATTTTTTGTGTCTGTCTATCTGCAAAGCCATTGGTGACCGTGGAGAAGTTGGGGAAAAAAAAATAAAATTAAAAAATCCATGAATAAATTTTATAAAAGGGATTGGGCAGTGAGGTTTGGGATGGGCTTCCCTGGGGCTGCTGCTCTGGTTTGTTTGCACTTTGATACAACCCAACAATGGCCTGAAAAAAATGCTCAAAGTCAAGAGCACAGAAGCTGCTGAAGCTGTTCCACTCTGAATAAACGGTGGGAAGTGTTGGTGGGACAGGTTTCCCAGAAAAGTTGTGGATGTGCCATCCCTGGCAGTGTCCAAGGCCAGGCTGGATGGGGCTTGGAGCAGCCTGGGACAGTGGAAGGTGTCCCTGGATGAACTTCAAAACTCCAAACCATTCCAGGATTCTGTGGTTGTGTTTTTCAGGGGTTCAGGGCCCGGCAGAGCCGTTCCCATGCTGCCACCACAGGCACAGAGCAAAGGCTTCCCTGGATTCCCTAAAAACTGCCCTTGGAGCATGGAAAATGGAGGAGAGCCACAGAGCAGCTCCTAAATCCTTTTAACCTGGGGAATGGCCTCTGGATTTGGGAGGATGGAGAAGAAAATGGCAACACCCACAGCCTGGAGAGGCTCAGAACTTCCCACCTGGAATACTCTGGGCAGAAAACTTCAATCCCATTGTTTTTCCCATCAGGCTCGTGATCCCAAACGGGGCCATTCTCCCTCCACCCCAACACCACACTGGGGCTCTGGGACACTTTGCCCATACACCTCCTCCTGCTCTCCACACCAACCAGCCTCACCCCGAGCCTCACAGCCAATTCTCACACCAGGGGGGCTCCCAAACCACCCCACAAATCCTTGTGCCAAATCTGGGAGCTCGGAGCCATTTCCTATTGGATTTGGTCGGTGCCTGGGACACCTCTGGGATCACAGGGCTTGGGTGAGGTGTCACCAACGTGGGCTCTGACACTCCACACCTCATTATCCCAGTGCCCAAAGGCACGTGGAAGAACTTTTCCAGCTTTCACTTCCAAATTCCTCCCTTTTTTTTTTATTGGGCAGTGCCTGCGAGCAGAGCTGGCAGGAACCTGCAGCTCAGCAGCCAAAAAAGCTCCGGAATCTTTATTGCCATTGGCTTGGAGCTGCCCTAGAGCCAAGCTTTTACAAGGTAGGATCCAATAAAAGCCAGCCAGCTACAGCCTCTCCTTTGTTAGCAGCAAGGCTGCAATTATCCCAGCTCTCCTTTACGGGGCTGATTGGGGACACACTCCGTGTGATCCCTGGATTTGCTCCCTGCTTGCCTCGCCTCAGGTTTTCCCCCAGCTCCCATCACAAAAATCCGAGGGCTGACAAAGCTGTATCCGCCTGACAAAAGAGTATCCATGCAGAAATGAGGGATGAATGGCCTATTCAGGAGCTGCTGCCAAGGTGTTTTTTCCCCAATTTTAGAACTTCTTGTGGAACAGATTGGACAGGGAGCTGACAGGGACAGCTCAATCCCTGCTGGATTTGGATGCTCTGCTGTAATTCTGATTTGTCGTCGCACGGCTGAGGTTGTTTTAGCTGAGTCCTGGGGTTTTTTTGGAAAGGAAATAAGTCTCAGCCTAAAAGAGGGGGTGTTAAAAGCGCAGAAGTGGAGAGAAAATGAAATAGCAGCACTCCAGAGGGTTGTTTGTCATGGTCCTGAGCAGTGCTTAATCCTGGGAAATGATGGAGAAGGAGCTGCACAGCCTCCTGTCCTGCCTCTGGGTGGATTACGCTGCCTTTGCTCCTCATTCCCAAACAGACAGACCATGCAAGAGAGGAGGGGAGGATTTAAAAATAACCCTGACCTGGCCATGACCCTGCAGGGAAGGGTTTGGGGGAGCCCTGGATGCCTTTGATCCCAGAAAAACAGATCCCGGCCTCGTTGGTGACTCAGAGGTGACACCAGAAATTCCTGAGTGCGCCTTGAGAAACCCGTGGAAAATCCCCAAGTTTTCCAAGAAAGAGAAGCCCAGAGGAGCAGAACTTTGCCAGGGTGACCAAGGGGAGATGCTCCCGTGGGGCTCAGCTCCCTCTGCCATGGCTCAGCCCCTCCAGTCCCAGGCTGTTCTCAGCTCCAGCTCCTCCTCCTGCCACCCCAACACCACCAAGAACGGCACCGTTCCCCTCCCCTCCCTCCAAGCACTTCAATAAAATCCTACTGCCACCCTGTGAGAGCAAATCAAAGGGTTTGGAGCCTTCAGGAACACCCTAATTTCTTTGTCTTTGTTGCTTTTTGTATCACCTGATAGTTTAAGTCTTATTTGAAGAGCCAGATCAAAGACAAAATTTCTGTCTGGGTTATCTCCAGCACAACTGTCAGACCAAAGGTATTTCCAGCACAAAAAATTCCTTTTTATATCAATAACTCCCGGCCAAGGAGCAGCCAGGCTCTGAGCAGACACATCCAGCACACACAGCTCAGCTCTGCACACCCCAGCAGCACTTCCAGGTGTCCCACACCCCAAAGCTTCTCCTGCTCCTCACGGGATCATCTCCAGCCCCATCTCCAACAACCAAACCCCTCGTTCCTCCTGACATTTATTTTATACCCTTTTAAGTTTTGAACCTGTTTCACTTTTCTCCTGATCCTTTCTCACAGCAGAGAAAAAGAGTAAATAATTCCAGTAGACAAACCACACATAAATTGGGAAACAGAAACTGGCGAACCTAAAACCACCACAGCCACCCCATTTCCAACAACCAAACCCCCTGTTCCTCCTCACATTTATTTTACCCCCTTTTAAGTTTTGAACGTGCTTTGACCTTCTCCTGATCCTATCCACAGCAGAGTAAATAATTCTAGTAGACTCAAACCATGACACATAAATTGGGAAACAGAAATTGGAGAACCTAAAACAACCACAGCCACCCCATTTCCAACGACCAAACCCCTTGTTCCTCCTCACATTTATTTTATACCCTTTTAAGTTTTAAGCTTGCTTCACTTTTCTCCTGATCCTATCCACAGCAGAGATAAAGAGTAAATAATTCCAGTAGACAAACCACACATAAATTGGGAAACAGAAATGGGAGAACCTAAAACAACCACAGCCACCCCATTTCCAACAACCAAACCCCTCGTTCCTCCTGATATTTATTTTACACCCTTTTAAGTTTTGAGCCTGCTTTGCTTTTCTCTTGATCCTATCCACAGCAGAGATAAAGAGTAAAAAGTTCTAGTAGACACTCAAACCATGACACATAAATTGGGAAACAGAAACTGGCGAACCTAAAACCACCAGAGTCACCCCATTTCCAACAACCAAACCCCCTGTTCCTCCTCACATTTATTTTATACCCTTTTAAGTTTCGAGCCTGCTTTGCTTTTCCCCTGACCCTATCTCACAGCAGAGATAAAGAGTAAAAAATTCCAGTAGACACTCAAACCACGACACATAAATTGGGAAACAGAAACTGGCGAACCTAAAACCACCACAACCACCCCATTTCCAACAACCAAACCCCCTGTTCCTCCTCACATTTATTTTACCCCCTTTTAAGTTTTGAACCTGCTTTGCCCTTCTCATGATCCTATCCACAGCAGAGTAAATAGTTGAAGTAGACTCAAACCATGACACATAAATTGGGAAACAGAAACTGGCGAACCTAAAACCACCACAGCCACCCCATTTCCAACAACCAAACCCCTTGTTCCTTCTGACATTTATTTTATACCCTTCTAAGTTTTGAGCCTGGATAGGATCTCCTGATCCTATCCACAGCAGAGAAAAAGAGTAAAAAGTTCTAGTAGACACTCAAACCATGATACATAAATTGGGAAACAGAAATTGAGGAACCTAAAACCACCACAGCCACCCCATTTCCAACGACCAAACCCCCGAGGGTCCCTCACCTGCTCGTGGTACTCGATGCCCATGCTGAGGGTGTTGATGAGGATGGCGATCATGATCCCGCGGTTGAAGTATTTGCTCTCCACGATCCTCTTGAGCTTGGTGCCGAACGCCTTCCACAGCTTGGCCACCTTGTTCCTCTCCTTGGCCTTCCTCTTCTTCCTCCTCCTCCTGCCCCGCTGCTGCTGCTGCTGCAGCTGGTCGCGGCGGTCGCCGTGCCGCAGGTCCTGCGTGAACTCGTAGACGCCGTTGCTGTCGGAGTCGCCGTTGCTGTCGGAGTCGCTGAGCGCCAGCTCGGGCTCGTCCAGCAGGCTGGCACAGAAGGGACAGTCCTGCAGCTCGCAGCTCAGCCGCCGGCCCCCGGGCAGCGCCCCGGGCAGCGCCCCGGCCGCGCTCAGCCCCGACAGACGGCTGGGGGAGCGGTGGAGACCTGCGGGGACAGGGGAGCGGTGAGACCCGAGGGACAGAGAGGGACAGAGAGGGACAGAGAGGGACAGCAAGGGACCCTGAGAGGCACTGTGGGACACTGAGGGACAGCAAGGGACATGGAGAGACACCAAGGGACACTGAGGGACAGCAAGGAACATTGAGGGACAGCAAGGGACATGGAGAGACACTGTGGGACACTAAGGGACACTTTGGGATACTGTGGGATGCTGAGAGACACCAAGGGACACTGTGGGACACTGAGACACTGTGGCACACTGTGGGACACCAAGAGACACTGTGGGACACCAAGGGACACTGAGAGGCACTAACGGACAGCAACGGACACTGTGGGACAGCAAGGGACACTGTGGGACACTGTGGGACACCAAGGGACAGCAAAGGACATGGAGAGACACTGTGGGACACTGAGAGACACTGAGGGACACTTTGGGACACTGTGGGATCCTGAGAGACACCAAGGGACACTGTGGGACACTAAGAGACACTGAGCACACTGTGGGACACCAAGGGACATCAAGGGACACTGAGAGACATTGAGAGACACCAAGGGATGCCAAGGGACACCAAGAGACACTGTGGGACACTGAGAGACACCGAGGGACACCAAGGGACACCGAGAGACAGCAAGGGACACTGAGAGGCACTGAAAGCCACCAAGAGCGACCCAGAGACACCACTGAGAGCCACTAGGCACCAAGAGCCACCGTGAGACACTGAGAGACATCACTGAGAGCTACCGTGCACCAAGAGACACTGTGAGCCACCGCTGAGAGCCACCACACATTGAGAGCCACCACTGAGAGCCACCACGCACCGAGGGCCACTGCTGAGAGCCATCACACACCAAGAGCCACCACCAAGAGCCACCATGCACTGAGAGCCACCGCATGCCATGAGCTACTGAGAACTGAGAGCCACCACTGAGAGTCACCACCCATTGAGAGCCACCATGAGACACTGAGAGCCACCACTGAGAGTCACCACCCATTGAGAGGCACCATGAGAGCCACCAGGTACTGAAAGTCACTATGCACTGAGAGTCAATTGAGAGCCACCACCAAGAGCCACCACAAGACACTGAGAGCCACCGTATGCCAATGTGAGGTCATTTCCCCTTGTCCTGTTGTTCCCTGGGCACAGAACCCGACCCCCTCCACTGTCCCCTCCTGTCAGGGGGCTGGGCAGAGCCAGAACGTCCCCCCTGAGCCTCCTTTTCTCCAGGCTGAGCCCCCACAACTGCTCCTCACAGGAATTATTCTCCATACCCTAAAAAAGCCTTCCATCCATCCATCCATCCATCCATCCATCCATCCATGGATCCATCCATCCATTCATCCATCCATGGATCCACCCATCCATTCATCCCTCCATCATCTGTTCATCCATCCATCCATCCATCCATGGATCCACCCATCCATTCATCCAATATCCATCCATCATCCATCCGTCCATCCTCCCAACCAGCTCCGGTTTTGCCTCATTTTCCCCTCTTGGACCCTTTTCCCAATCTCCACCCCCTCCATGGGCTGAGTGTGGCCCTCATCCCGTGTCCCTGAGGGAACAGTGACCGTCCCATCCCTCCTTTTCCATTATTCCTGATTATCCCAGAGCAGGCTCCCATCTCTAACGACCTCTGGGTGCTATCAAGCTCAAGAGGCACCACTGCCATTTAGTTCCTAACAAGGAGGGAGAGGGAGGAGGGAGAAAAGTTGGCTGCAAACCCTGGATCAGCTTGGAGAGCCACTGAGTCCCCTCAGCCTCCTTCAGCCTTTCACAATTAATAATAAAATAAAATAAAATAATAATAATAATAATAATATTAAGGCAGGTGGATTTGCTGCCTGAGGCACAGGGGGTTTTAAAATCACTTTTTGTGGTGTAAGGGGAAATGCTGGCTGTCCTGGAGCCTGGGAATGGAAGGACAAGGATGAGAGTAACCAGGATGGTTTGGGTGGAGCGCGCCCAGATTTTATTTCCTCACATTTAGGAATCCAGTCCTTAAGTTTCTGCATATTTAGGAACCTTATTCTCGGTCTCCTTATTTTTAGGAACCAGATATAAATGGCAGGAAAAACCTCCAGCATGAGCACCCTACTCCTTCCCACGAAATTCCATTTAAGCATCAGTTCCTTGAGATTCAGGGATGCAAGGTGAAGGGACAATTCTCCCCTCCCACAGAACCATGGAAAACACCTCTAAAGGTCTTTAAAAAGAGCTTCAGAGCCCTTTTAAATACCAAGTTGTGGTGGTTTAGCATGGATGTGAGTTTTTCCTAAAGAAATCATGATGAAAGATTATGTTTAAATGGTTGGAACTGACTGAAAATCACAGTTTGGTCTCTCTGTGTTGGTTGTGGGAAAGTGAACATTTTGTGGGGGAAACAGAAGTGGTTTGAAATTTCAATTTTTTTTTCCCTTATTATTTAGGGCATGTAAATAAACTATCTGTAACTTTTAAAGTTCAGGCCTGCTTTGCTTTTTATTTTCTCCTGCTCATACCTCACTAAAGAGCAAACACTGAAACCATCACAGATTCAGTGCCCTGGCTGGAAAAGGCCAAAATTGGTGAAGGTGAAACCACTACACAAATCCTTTAACCCATAAACCCACAGCCATAAGTGCCACATCCACCTGGGCCCTGTCTGGGGTGGGACAGCCACCACTGGGCTCAGTTTTGGGGAGTTTGGAGCTCAAATCAGAGCCCTGGAGCTCGGCCAGCAGGAATGACTCCAGCCACAGCACCAAACCAAGCCAAGCTTCCCTTCGCTGGAAAACTGGGATGTGACACAAGTCAGAGCACATTTTCCTTGCCTGAATGTCACACAGATATCAGAACTGCCTAGGAGGTGTTATAAATTCATAGTCTATAGTTGGCTTTTTGCAAATATTAAAATGAATACTGTATGTATAATGTGGCAAGAATTTGCTGTGTTTTCTTTTATCAGTAGAATTTAGAAATGTGATGAATGGATATTTTTTAGCATTGTAACACAGTGTTAAAAGTAGAAGACTGGGGTTTTTTTTTTCTGTAACATCTAAATTGGCCAAACCAGAAGGTCGAGGGTGTCATCCCTCATTCCTGCATGAAGACTGATGACCAAAAAGCCATTGAAATTCTGTTATCAAGTATCTTATCAAAATGAAGATGACCAAAACCCCAGGAGAAGAATTTAGGGGACCTGTGCTATTGGACAGAATGGAGCCACTCACAGATGAATCTATCAGATAAAATGGTTTGGGGGGGAGCTGAAACTGAACAAAGAAATTCCCACTCAAAAGGAATGTTTGAATCACACATGTGAATTTTTAAATTTTTAAATATATCAGTAACAGGCTGATCCTTTTAAAGGAACAAACTTTTTGTTAGCAGGGTGTGCTGGCTGGCTCCATCCAAGTATTTTGCTTTTGTCTCTCCTAATTGTCTATTTTCTTTTTAATTCTTCTTAAATTTCTGAATTTTTCTAAGAAAGCAAACCTCATTTTTCACTGAGGACAAGCCTGGCTCCTGGGCACTGCACCACAGCCAGGATTGGGGATATTTTGCTCCTATCACGGTGCTCCTGCTGAGGCCTGAGCCAAGGGGGGAAGCTCAGCCCGGCCCCAGCCCAGGGAAGGGCAGTGCCAGATGGTTTTCGGTGCTATCAAAGTGTTAAAAGCGATAGGAGAGAGCCCTGGCGCCGCAGATGTCTTCAAAATACCAGAGTCTCCTTGGCTGCCTGCTAAAATAACCTCCAGCGTGGCAGGGCACGGAACGCGGGGAACAGGCTGTGCTGAGAGCTCTGCAGAGCCACAACAAAGGAGCAGGAGAACGAGTCTGCCACTGCTGCATCCTCCCAGCACACAGCAACCTCAGCTCCAGCTGGGCTGGGGCAGCCCGGGCTGCTGATGGTCCCTAAAGCTCTCAGTTGTCACTTCTGGGCTCTCCTTGCATGAGTCGCTCTGCTGGTTGGCTTGGGAGAGCAGAGAGAGAATTAAAGGTTCTTTGTTCTCCCCCAAAAAAGGCTGAGGGAGGGGTGGGAGAGCTCAGGATTGGCTCCTCTGTTGGGTTTTAGGGATGGAGAAATGGGGAGAGCTTGGGATTCTTCCTTGTGGTTCCTCTGTTGGGTTTTAGGGATGGAGAAATGGGGAGAGCTCGGGATTCCTCCTTGTGGCTCCTCTGTTGGGTTTTAGGGATGGAGGAATGGGAATTGGGGGCTGTGCCTGGCAGAGCCCCACCCTGGCACCTAAAGAGCATCCCAAAGCCTGGAGGTGACACCCAGCACTCCTGGAGGTGACATCCAGCATTCCTGGAGGTCACACCCAGCATTCCTGGAGGTCACATCCATCAATCCTGGAGGTCACACCCACCCAGCACTCCTGGAGGTGACATCCATCAATCTTGGACATCACATCCATCAATCCTAGAAGTGACACCCAGCACTCCTGGAGGTCACATCCAAAACATCTGGAGGTGACACCCAACACTCCTGGAGGTGACATCCAGCATTCCTGGAAGTCACATCCATCAGTCCTGGAGGTCACACCCAGCATTTCTGGAGGTGACATCCAGCATTCTTGGAGGTCACGTCCAACACTCCTGGAGGTCACACCCAGCACTCCTGAAGGTCACATCCATTAATCCTGGAAGTGACACCCAACACTCCTGGAGGTGACATCCAGCACTCCTGGAGGTCACATCCATTAATCCTGGAGGTGACATCCATTAATCCTGGAGGTGACATCCATTAATCCTGGAGGTCACACCCAGCACTCCTGGTGCAGACCTGACCCTGACTCAGCCCTGCAGGAGTGGCTGGGTGGGAAGAAGGGCCTGGAAAGAGCCGGATCCATGGAAGGGAGGAGCTGGACACTCCCAGGGTCTCCAGGTCTGCCCTGAGCCCCTCCCCAGCCCATTTCCCTCTCCCCACCTCCCAGCCCTTGCCAGCTGTGAGCACACTTCTGCAAGAGACAAAACAATTCCAGGAGATTTGTTTAAAGCATTTTGGCATCCTCTGGGCTGAAATCCCTCTGTGTGGAAAGAGGACAGTGTAATTGCATTATTAATGACAACTCAATCTAATCCCAGCTTTCAAAGAACCACCCCAGGCTGCGGGAAAATCTCCTAAATCACGGAATTGGCTCAGGGATGTCACGGTTGGGACTGAGATTTGGGCCTTTCTTCTCCTAAAAAGGACCCCAGCAGCAAGCAGGAGGATCCAAACTGACTTCAACAGCTCTCCTGCTCCTTTCTCTCCCAACCCCAGCTTGCTGCAGAGCCTGGCTTTTTATCTCAAGGTAAAAACGCATTCTCCTAAACCCCTTGGTTAATTTGCAGAGCTCTCAGGATGAGGCAGTGATTTATAGGAGGTCCTTGCTGAACAACACAACTGCTGGCAGTAACCTTGCCCCCCGTGCCAAGCTCCCGAGAGTTCGGAAGCGCCTGCCCGAGGCGGTTTCTATAAACAATTCACTTTTTACCCTTTTGTGTGGTCCTTAAAAACAACCAGAATTAACCAAGGCGAGCTGCCCAACCTCTCTGTCGAGCAACCTCTCCTGTGAGCTGCCCCCCTCGAGCCAGGCTTGGGATTTTTTTCAGCACAAGCATCACCAGGGTAAATATTTGTGTCCATGCAGACGCAAATAAACAGTTTTGGAAAGCACAGGCATTGGGGAAAAAAAACCCCTAAATGACGAGTTTGGCTTAAAGAGATTAAAAAATAGAAGCTGGATCTTTGCGACTTTTCACTGTTGGAGGGCTTAAGAGTATTTTGCAGCTTTTTAGCTCCAGCCATGAGGACTGGAAAAACATTTTATGAAATAGAAATCCAAGTGTTGCGTGTAATCACTGCTCCAGTGGGTGATTTACGTGTGAGGGGAGATAAAACCTCACTGACTGTGCCTGTGCAGAGAGGATGGGACACAGGCACTGAACAATTCCCCAAAATGCTCCCCAGATGGAATGGAGCCCCAGACCTGCAGGAAAACTCAGCCCCACGTTTATTCTGCACGCAGGGAAAGCCTGAGGCGCTCAGCTCTGCTCCTGCCCTGCCCTCCACACGTCCTCTGAGCACTGAACCTGCTGCTCCTCCTTGCCAAAAAGGAATTCAGAGCTCCAGGGCCCATCAGAGCAGAACTGGAAGTGTCTGCTTCGAGTTCTTTCAGTGCCTGCCCGTTTTAAATGCTTTATCTCATGCTTCTCCTGCAGATTCCACCTGCTCATCCTTTTCAAGGTGCCATCTCCCAGCCCCTGGGGTTCTCTGCTGGAGCTGGCAGCTCCAGCATCCACTGGAAATGTAAATCCCAGGGGCTGCAGAGCTCTGGGTTTGGGTGGGAAGAGCGGGAGCACCTCCAGGATATCACAAAGCTCAAGGAAAGCTCAAATCCTGATTTTGTAGCCACAGCAGAGAGGCCTCCAGCAGGGGCCTGGGCCATCCATGATGGTAAATCCAGGGATTTACCCACCTGTCCCACCTCTGGCTCCAACACACAACAATCCCAATCCTTGGATTTGCCCACAGCTCCAGCACACTCACAGTGATCCCAACCCTTGGATTTACCTGTCCCACCTCTGGCTCCAGCACACTCACAACAATCCCAACCCTTGGATTTGCCCACCTCTGGCTCCAGCACACTCACAACAATCCCAACCCTCAGCACCCCACAGGGCTGCCACGAAAACCTCAACTCTCCAGCTGTTTTCCCTTCTCCCACCTACCCTAAACAACAAAAATAAACCAGCTTGGTTGCCCTTACCGTGCTCTCCCACCAGCTGCTGCAGCTTCCCGTAGGAATCCATGCCCAAACTGGAATCCAGGCCCAAACTCCCGGGGCTGTTCACCACGGCCACCGGGGAATTCCCGTTCCTCTTCCCCTTGCCCGGGGCGGCGGTGCCGGCCTTGCCGCCGGGGGAGGGCAGGATGGTGGGGTAGTTCATGCTGCCGTGGCCGCCCAGCCCGGCCCCTCTGCTGCCCACGGGGCCCTTGCAGCCCGTGGCTGGGGGTCCCTCCACGTGGCAGTCGGCGTGGTAGATGCTGTGCACGGCGTCGGCGCGGCCCTGCGGCCCGGGCGAGGCCGGAGCGGGCAGCATCAGCTGCTGCCCGGGTTTTATCACCTGCAGCTCCAGCTGGCAGATCTCAGGGTTGGCCCGAGGCCCTCGCGGGCTCCCGTTGCTGATGTGGTAGTGGTGGTGGTGATGGTGGTGGTGGTGGTGGATCAGGTGGTGGATGGAGGTGATCCTCCTCCTGCCGCGCTGGCTCTGCCCGCCGCCGCCGCCGCTGTTGGGGTTGACTTTTTTGCGGCGTTTGCTCTGCCAGTTGTTGTAGAGCCGGATCGTTCTCCTCTTCACCTTCCTGAAGATGTGGCAGATGTACTTGAGCAGCTCCTCGTAGCAGCTGCCTGGCTCGGAGAAGCTGGCGATGGTGCTGTCGTTGGACAGGTAGCGCGCCCGCTGCTCCTGCATCAGCTGGTTCTCCCGCTGCTTGGTCTCCGAGAACTGGGTGGCTATCACCACCAGGCACAGGTTAATCATGAAGAAGGAGCCAACCTGGGGAGGAATCAGGCAGAGGAGTCAGCAGGTGTTAAAGTTCTGGCTGCTTTTTTTTCCCATGCCAAGGTTGGGATTAATACACAGGAAACGAAGATTTCAAATTCGGACTTGGATGTTTATTATTTCTTATCTTACAGACTCACGAGGTGTGAGCTCTAATAGCCAAGTCAGAGAAATGAGGTAAAATGGAATCCTCTGACTCTTCCCAAGGTTATTTAAGTGATAATTACCCAACAACGAGGTGGCACTTAAATATAATATAAATTTATACTTTTACTTTTAGTTATACTATAATATAAATTTATACTTTTACTTTTAGTTATACTATAATATAAATTAATATTTTTACTTTTAGTTATACTATAATATAAATTTATACTTTTACTTTTAGTTATACTATAATATAAATTAATATTTTTACTTTTATTTATACTATAATATAAATTTATACTTTTACTTTTAGTTATACTATAATATAAATTTATACTTTTACTTTTATTTATACTATAATATAAATTTGTACTTTTCACCCAATAATGACCACCCAAGGCCCCCAGTGTGGACCTTTTTCACCCAATTACAGAAAATCACCCAAACCCATGGAGAAGAAGGAAAAAGGGACCTTAAAGCCCTCCATCCTGACTCACATGCATTACCACAAACTAAAACCCCAAATTCTCAGTTTCCAGGATTCCAGCAAGCAGGGATTGCATGGAGGAGCCAGGGGAGCTCCTCACGGTTCTCAGCAATCCTGGGATTTCCAAATGTTGCCAGATCTCAGGGTCTGTCACCAAAGAAATGAGGCTCCCTCTGGCACATTGAGGAGGTTAAAGGAGGAAAAGTTTGGAGTTTTTTGGCACAGACACATCCAGGTGAAAAGAACAAGAGATGGAGGGCAAGAGGGAGGGAAAGCCCTGAATCCTGAATCCTCCCTGGAATAAACCCTGGAAAAAAACTGGGAACAACTTCACCCCCCAAGGATAAGGAAAAGGAGCAATCTGCCAAGTCATACTTACTATGATAAGCAATATAAAATATATAAAATTGTAAAAAGAGTGTGCATCCATCACATAATACATGATGTCCACCCATCCTTCCAGGGTTATCACCTGTGGGGAGACAGAGAAATGGGGAGTGAGGACAAAAGTCACACAAAGAGTTATTAAGTATGAATTTTACCACAGTGCCAGGTACCCATCACTCCACAGAAACTCCTGGGATCCATCCAGAGCTCCGTTCCCAGATGGTTTGGGAGAGAGGGAATGTGTGGCCAAAGGATTGGCCTGAGGTTCCTGCAGGAATCTGCTACAATTAAAACCCTGAAACATTCAAATAAACCACCTCAAACACCAGCTCTGAGGCAAAGAAATTCCAAGGAGGGATTATAACCCCAAAAAAATCTCTTTTCCCTGTAGAGATCTGGAGTTTTACCTAAAGCTGCTGGTTTTGTGATGTAACCCAGAAAATTCCCCCGTTTTTAACTTGATTTTATTTCTGCAAACCCAATTTCCTTGAGAATTCCTCCTGGCTCAGCATTCCAACTGCACCAGCACTATCATAGTGGGAGAGCATCTGAATGGAAGAGAGGCTTTAATTAAATGTAGACTTGATTTAAGGCTCGTTTTCTCAGCCTTCCTTCCACTAAAAAAAGCAGCTGAGGGTTTAATTAACACCACCCAGGCTGTGTGCAGAGCAAAGCGAGCTCTGCCACGTAATTTACACTTTTTATTTAGATAAAACACCCCAAACTTCCAGGGCTGCCTTGCTACTAGGGCTGAAATTCCACCCTGGAATTCTGGTTTCCATCAGAATCCGAGCTCCTGTCTGAGCTCAGTCCTGGTGATGTCCAGCACTCACCACCTCAGGTGAGCCTGGAGGTCCTGGCAAACCCCACAACTGCTCCTGCCCCAATTTCAGTGGCATCAATCCTGATTTAAAGGAATTCCAGGGAAGGAATTGCTGTGGGAAGAGAAGGCTCGGAGGATTTTCCCAAAATCTGATCCACAACCCCCTGACAGTGAATAAAACCTTGCAGGGAAGTCAGGCATGAATCCATGAATTCCCTGGATTGTTTTTTTTTGTTTTTACTCAAAGAACAGAAGGAAACTCCTGGATGTGGATTTTCAGGACACGACCACACATTCACAGAGCCATGAGAACCCACAGAGCAGCTCGGGGCTGCTGGGAGGGCAGCGCTGCCTCTGGGGGATTTCTCACCCTAAATTCAGAACGCTGATGTTTTCCCAGTTTTCCAAGCTTTTTTCCCCGTGTGGAAGCTGAGTGAGGAGGCAGCAGAGCTCAAACCACCCAACCCAATCTGCCCGGGGGGAGATAATTTGTGAAATTTGTCTCTGCAGCTGTTTCTGTGTCAGGGCTGTTAAGGCTGGCAGGAACCAGGTCTGACACGTTTTACAAACTGCTCCCACCTCTCCTGTTCCTCCTCACATCTCTCAGCTGTTCCTCCACATCCCACCCTCGCTGATGGGCCGTCACTCAGCACAGCTTGGCTTCCCGGGATTCCAGAATAATTCCAGAGGGGCTGGAAAGGAATTAAAGCTCATCCATCCCCTCTGTACCACGGCAGGGACACCTCCCACTGCCCCAGGTGGCTCCAAACCCCATCCAACCTGGCCTGGAACACTTCCAGGGATTCTGGGGCAGCCACAGCTGCTCTGGGAATTTCATTCCAGCCTCTCCTCACCTCACAGGGAGGAATTTCAACCCAAAATCCCATCTAACCCTGCCCTCTGCCAGCTTCAAACCACTGCCCCTTGTCCTGCCACAAACAAGTGGGATTAACAAAACCCCAGATTCATCATTAATCCCAGAGAATTCTTTACTCATCGTGAACCCAGAGAATTCTTTACTCCTCATGAACCCCAGAGAATTTTTTATTCCTCATTAACCCCAGAGAATCCTTTACTCATCGTGAACCCAGAGAATTCTTTACTCCTCATGAACCCCAGAGAATTTTTTATGCATCATGAACCCAGAGAATTCTTTACTCATCATGAACCCCAGAGAATCCTTTACTCCTCATGAACCCCAGAGATGGATCCTTGGCCAGTTTTCTCCCCATTTTCCCCGTGGGAGTGGGAAGGGGTTAAGCTGCCCTGGGTGTTGATCCATGAGGATCAGCCCAGCAATCCAAGCCCTCCTGCCCTTTCCTGCCTCTCCCTGAGCACACTGACAGAGGGCAAAGTCCCCTTGGGGCAGCTCCTGCTCTGGGAGGGCTCTGGGCACAGCTGAGCCTCCCATGGGTGCTGCAGGGTCACGGGGAGGTGACACCAGGTGACACCAAACCTCTGCCTCTCACCCAGGGATGATTTCCTTCGTGCTGCCCAGTTTCCCTCTGCATGCACAGGAGCTTCTCCAGCCATGAAAAACCAACCCAGGGACCCCAAGGATATGGGATGCACCTCTACACTGGATTTAGCTGGAAATCCTCTCATTAAATGGATTAAACCCATTAAACACAAAGCAAAAAAAGAAAAAGGAGTCACCTGAGGGCTCTGAGCAACACTGAGGGCCAAGCAAGGCTTGGAGGGATATTTTTGTTGCATGAGAGGCAGCATTTCCCACAAGAATCAATCAACACCCCCTCGTTCCTCCTCTGGAGGCTGCAGATGCTCATCCAGCTCCCCCAATATTCCAGGTATAATGAGGAATTGTGCCATTTCACCACTCACTGGTACAGCAGGGGGGACAAAGGTTTGTCCTGGGTTGGGGGATTCATCCCTGACCTCCCAGGGGAGGATTCCTGAGCTGGCAGGATCCTCCTGGAAAAGAGGAGGCGGCTCCCAGACATCCGGAGGCGTTTGTGATGCTGGAGCTCGGAGGAAATGCAGGACAGCACATGCACAGCCACCTGCAAGGGCTGTGCTCCTCCAGCCTCAGCCCTGCTGCCTTTCCAGCTCTCCCAAGGTCATTTTTCCCTGATCCAAGAGCTCCCTGCACATCCCCAGCAAGGTGGAAATGGGGACCAGAGCACCAGGACTGGCCAGCAGCTGATTTACAAACCCCCAGCTAAAGCCTTAAATTAATTTTGGAACTCAAACAAAGGCACCTGCACGAGGTTTGCTGCTGCTCTGCACACGTTGATCCCACCCATTCCTCCTCAGAGCAGCTGAACTCGTGGCTGTCCCATCCCTGGAAGTGTTCCTGATGTCTTAAATTTTAGTTTTCATCTTTTTCAGGCTCTGTGGTGCCCAGGGTGCAGCTCTGAGCTCACAGTCAGGGTCACAAAACAAATCCTTGTCCTGCTGCACACCAAGGACAACTTTCAGCCCAACAGCACAAACAAGGGTGGCTGGAGGGAGGAACAAGAAGGATGGGAGCTCACAGCCTGGAGCTGGGATTGGACAATTCAACCCCAATGTGCAAATGGAGCAAAACTTAGAAAAGTGTGGGACCTCGTGACCGGTCAGCCATTTTGTGTCCATTTTGGGTCCATTTTGTGCCCATTTTGGGTCCATTTTGTGACCATTTTGGGTCCATTTTGGGTCCATTCTGTGCCCATTTTGGGTCCATTTTGTGACCATTTTGGGTCCATTTTGTGCCCATTTTGTGACCATTTTGTGACCATTTTGTGCCCACCTTGGGTGTAGCCCTGGCCAGGCCCTGTCCTGCCCAAGGTGTCCCCTAAAGGCCTTTCAATAAATCTCTGCCTTATTCTCCAGCTCAGCCTGCCCAAGGGACCATTCCAGGCCAGGCTGGAGCAGCCTGGGCCAGTGGAAGTTGTCCCTGCCCAAACTGGATGGGTTTTTTCCCAGCCCAAACCCCTTTGGGATCCCATGGGCTCAAAGGGAAAACCAGGGATGTTTTTTCCAGCACTGCTTTGCTTGTTCCACCACGACTTTCTCCTCCCTCCATTCCCACTCTGATTAATCCACTTCACTGCCCCTCCAAGCCCTCCAGAGATGCCTCCCAAAGCCCTGGAGCACCTTCCCAATCTCAGCAGCCCCTTCTGAGTAATTAAACCCTGCTCAAACCCCGGCTGTTCACACAGAGCCCCACTAAAGAGCCTCTCCAGAGGCTCCCCTTCAAAGCCTCCCACCGACTGCAACCCACAATTATTTATCAGCCAGATAAGAGGGCCAGAACTCACTCCTAATTCTGCTGTGATGGGAAAGACGTGCAAGGCACAGGGAAATCAGCAGCTGCAGAGCTGGAAGGTTCAGTTCAGATGTTGGCAGGGTGCTGCTGGAGGTGCTGCTGTGCTCCACACTTGGGGCACAGGAGGTGCCTGGGGAGAAGATTCCTGCCTTGCCAGGAGCACGGAGGTGCCCTCTCACCCCACTCAGCTCCTGGGTGATGCTCAGGGTCCTTCTCTGCTCCTCCAGCTCTTTGCCCTTTCCCCAGGGTCAGGATAAATCATTTCTCTCCCATTAACACCAGTAAATCTCTCAGTTTTGTCCAGTTCTCTCTCTCCTCACTCACAGAAAGCTCCCTCAGGTGAACGCACATTTTTGGATTTTACTGATCCTTGAATGTTCCCTGAGCACCTCACAGGAGCAGGGTGAGAATGGGCAAAACCCAATCTGATTGAATTTTTTTTTTTAGGTCTTCACTGATTCTGATACTGCAAGAATTTAACTGAAAACTCCCTCAGGTGAATACACAGGTTTGGATTTCCCTGATCCTTGAATGTTCCCTGAGCCCCTCACTCACAGGAGCAGGGTGAGAGTGGGAAAAACCCAATCAGAATTAATTTTTTTTTTTAGGTCTTAACTGATTCTGATACTGCAAGAATTTAACAGAAAACTCCCTCAGGTGAATACACACACAGGTTTGGATTTCACTGATCCTTGAATGCACCCCGAGCACCTCACTCATAGGAGCAGAGAGTGGGCAAAACCCAATCAAATTGAATTTTTTTAGGTCTTCACTGATTCTGATACTGCAAGAATTTAACTGAAAACTCCCCCAGGTAAATGCACAGGTTTGGATTTCCCTGATCCTTGAACGCACCCCTAGCACCTCACAGGAGCAGGATGAGAATGGGCAAAACCCAATCAGATTGAATTTTTTTTTTTAGGTTTTCACTGATTCTGACCCCCCTGCTCTGCTCATGCCACAGTAATTTCATCAGCTGTAATAAAGATGCTCGTCTGATTTATAGGAGAGTAATTGGGGACAGAATCAGATCTTCTAGGCAAGCTAATCAGAGTCAATCTAAAACTCCCGAGTGAAAATCACGAGGGAAATGGAGATTAAAGACGCTGGCAATTAACTCAGACCTCCTCAGTGCTCCCAGGGAGGCAGCAGGTTTACATTGCTTTTTCTGGGGTCACAAAATGATTTCTTTTATCGTGGCCACAAGTTTTCACCATAAACCCTTTTTTTCTTTGAGCTCTGCCAAAAATTTTTTACAAGTCCTTGGCTGCAGCCGACTCCAGAGCAGGATTTTATTTTCTTTTTTTTTTTTTTGCTTCAGCGTCAGATAACAAAAAGAATCATCCAGGGGAGAGAAAATCTCGTTCAGACTCCAACTTCAATTAGTCAAGGGCTGAATTCCTGGCTGTCAGGGAGCACCGAGGGTTGGTGCCAGGGCTGCAGCTCCAAACCCACCTTCCAAGGGAAGGCTGGAAAAGGATTTGTTTTGTGGGGAGATCAGAACCCAAAGCACAGAGCACAGAATTCCAGCCCTGAGCTGTCTCCTGGCAAGATTTCCCTGCTCTGATTACCTGAACAAACTTGGAGTGACAGCCTCCCTGAGCATGGACCCAAAATTCAGCTTCTCTCCCTTATTAAAATCCTGATAAAATACAGCTCTGGCAGCCAGGAATTCCTCCTGATTCCAGGATTGCTGCTGAGGCAGGAGCTGCTCTGGAAATCCAGACAAACTCACATTTGAAGTCTTCATCTTTGACTGACAGCTCTAATTTGCACTCAGCCACTTCTTCTTCAGCCTAAATTGAGTCCTTTGGGGGGGAAAAAATGGGAATTATCTGCATCTGAATCAATAATCCTGAACCCAATGGCAGCTCTGAGCGTTTGGGGTCATTTACTTTTTATCTCCTCGTTTCCCTGGCCCTGCTGTGAGGTTTTCTGAGATTTTATTTTCATCAAACTTATCAAGATGGGATCCAGTGCTATAAATTGTGAGGGCTATTAATTACCCTGATGGCCTCAGGAAGTTTTTTTAAGGCCTTCAGCCTCCATTTTTGAAAGGCTCTTATCTGAATTCCACCCTCTTGGGCAACGTGGATTTGGCTCCCAAGCGCTGCCCGGCGAATATTCCAGGGAATATTCCACAGGCAGAGCGAGCTTGGCAGATAATCAAATCCCTATTTTTGAAGCCCACGTCACCATTTTAATTATTTCCTCCCGAACCAGCTCGTTAAGGAACCTCTGTGGCCAGAAAAACAGAAAAATTACATTGAGTAACATCCTCTGAACAGATGCTTTTCCTTTCACTTCGAGGCCTCGCTCGGTTCTGTTGTTTCTTTATAAATTGATCCTTTGCAAAGCAGGGATCTGCTCTGAAAAATGGCCCTAAATGATGGAAAAAGGAAATTGTGCTTCTTGCCATGTCCTGGGCTCCTGACCTGCCAAAGCTGTTCCCACAGATGAGATCCCTGGGCAGTTCTGGGTGGATTTTGAGGAGCAAAGTGGGAAATAAAGCGTGGGGTAAAATCAGGCACGTCACAGATGTTGTTGTTTGTCACCAAACCTCAGGGAATTGGAGCTCTGGGATCAAACCCAGCCCAAATCCCAGCGTGGCTCCACCAAAGGGAAGGTGAGTGGTTGTTGTTCCACACTGAACAATGCAAGGCCTCATCTGACAGCAAAAACCTCCCTGATTTCACTCAGCTGCTGCTCCAACAAATCCCAGCCCAGCACAGATTCCCAAGGTTTGATTTGCTGGGATAAGGATAATAATAATTATAATATATAATAATAACATATAAAATTTATTATAATAACATATAATTTATATTTTTATATATATTTATAATATAATATATATATTATAAATATATATAAAAATAATAACAGATATATTATTATCATCATATTTTTGTAATATATAACAATAAATATAATAATATGTTTTATTATTATATAATAAAACATATTGTTATAATATTTATAATGATATTTTTAATATACAGTAATAAATATTATCATTGTAGTAATTATTATATATCCATTATTTTATATATATTTATAATATATAATAAATATATATAAATATAATAAATATATATAATATATATGTAAATATATATTTATAATTACAAAACATGTAATTATACAATTATATAATTATATAATACACAAAATATATAATATACTTTATAATATATAACAATAAATAAATTAATATATTTTATTATATATAATAATAAATATAATATTTTATTATATATAATAAATATTATAATACTATTAATACAATAGTGATAATATTTATAATTATATGTTTTATTATAGATAATAAATATATATAAAAATATATAAATAAAATATATAAATTAAATTTAAAATACTAATTTTTATATATCTGTTATATATATTTATAATACATATTTTTATATATTATTACCATATATTATAATTATCATTATCCCAGCAAATCACCTCCATGGTTTGTGTCAAGGGTCCCTGGCACAGGGATTTATCTGTTCACCTGCAGCACTGTGGGCACAGGGACCCCACAAATCCCAGATTCCTGGGAGATGCAGGGTTTGCCATGAGGGAAAGGGAAGCAAATCCAGGCTGAGATCTTTGCTCCCAGCTCAGGGGATTTTACAAATTATTCCAAAGGATATTCCAAAGGCTGGGAAATGGGCATGGAGGAGCTGCACCTCTGGCTCAGGGGAAAGGTCACGGAGCAGATTTGGGGCAATCAAAGCCAAGGGAGATTTCCCTGGGAGAATTATGGACTTGTGGAACATCCTGAGCTGGAAGGAGCAGAGTTCAACCCTGCACCCCAACAATCCCACCCTGGGCACCCCTGGGAGCGGTGACCAAACTCTCCTGGGGCCTTAGGGCTGTGCCCATTCCCTGGGGAGCTGTTCCAGTGCCCAGCACCTTCTGGAGGAAGAACCTTTCCTAAAATCCAACCTAACCCTGCCCTGACAGCTCCAGCCATTCCCTTGGATCAGGTGTTGATGTTCCTCAGCAGCTTTTTGTTCTCCTGACCAGACTCCAGTTCAGGGCCTGCTGCAGGGCCCCTCTTCTACTCCAAACAGGAATCCATGATCCAGGCTGGATGAAACTCTCCAAAAACTCCACAGGGGAAATGATGCCTTTGATTTTAGATTTTAACTTTCCTGAATTTCAGGCTCTGTGGTGCCCAGGGTGCAGCTCTGAGCTCACAGTCAGGGTCACTCAGCTCTCTGCACACAGCAGGGACACAAAACAAATCCTTGTCCTGCTGCACACCAAGGACAACTTTCAGCCCAACAGCACAAACAAGGGTGGCTGGAGGGAGGAGCGAGAAGGATGGGAGCTCACAGCCTGGAGCTGGGATTGGACAATTCAACCCCAATGTGCAAATGGACCAAAACTTATCAAAATGTAAAATTTTGTGACCGAGCAGCCATTTTGTGTCCATTTTGTGCCCATTTTGTGCCCATTTTGGGTCCATTTTGTGCCCATTTCGGGTCCATTTCAGGCCCATTTCGGGTCCATTTCAGGCCCATTTTGTGCCCATTTTGGGTCCATTCTGTGCCCATTTCAGGCCCATTTTGTGCCCATTTTGTGCCCACCTTGTGTGTAGCCCTGGCCAGGCCCTGTCCTGCCCAAGCTGTCCCCTAAAGTCCTTTCAATAAATCCCTGCTTTATTCTCCAGCCTCTATTTCAGCTCAGCCTGCTCAAGGCATCAGTTTGGAAGCCCAAACTTCACCCACAGGAGATTTTCATTCCATCCAACACCCCAAAGGTCATGGGACACTCCTGGGGTCAGGGTTGGCCTCTCTGCCCTGTCCTACACCAGACAATTCCTCCCAACCTTCAAACAAAGATTTCCCAGAAGCAACAAACCCCTCTTGCAAGCACGCTCTGAGTTGCTTGGAAAAGGGCTGGATATTTTTAGCTGGGGTATTCAGCCTGAGAGCTCTTCAATTGCAGCAAGTGCTGTTTATTTGGCTGACCAAATTAAAAAAAGCAACAGCAACAGAGCTCCAACCCCGTCATTTCCAGGGAAATATTTTCGGTGATCCAAAACAGATTCGAGTTGAGTGACAAAGCATCATCTCCAAGCAGTGGGAATGAAAAGCTCCAAACTCTTTTCTTGCCAAATTCAGCACAGAGAAGCGTTGTTGACACAGATCTTCAATTTAAAGGCATTGGAGGAGAAAAAAAAAAGTCCTTAAAAATCCCAAATTTCTCTGCTCAGCGAACGCTGAAAACATGAGCACCCAGTGTGACAGCTCCTGAAAACACAGCCCCAGATTGACTCTGGGCACAGCTGGAAACCTCAGAGCTTTTTTTTTCTGCTCCAGCTTTTTTGGCTCTTCCCCAAAATCTGCAGGATTCCTGCAAGTGGGAGAGCAGAGAAAGCAAGCAAGGGGATTAACAGCACCTTTGGGCAGTGGGAAAACCATTCCTCTTGGAGCTGGGATCGCTTTTTCCTTCACCTTTTGCCACCAGCATCACCCCTGGAGCAAAGTGTGAGCACAGGCCTCGCTGTCCTACAAATCCTGGGTGAAATTCTCCACTCTGAGTTCCTCTGCTTTGCAAAGCAGCCTGAAGAGCTGCTTGTCCTGGGTTAGGTAACCAAAAAATGTCTATTCTATTTCATCTGTTGTAAAAGCAGAGATTTCTTTATCTCTTGGAACTCCAGGGGGAGGGGGGCAGATCCCTTCTGATAACGGGCCAGCCTTAAATTCAGCTGGGGCAGGGTTTGTTATCTCTGGGGCAGGGTTTGTTACCTCTGGGGCAGGGGTTTGTTATCTCTGGGGCAGGGGTTTGTTATCTCTGGGGCAGGGGTTTGTTATCTCTGGGGCAGGGGTTTGTTATCTCTGGGGCAGGGGTTTGTTATCTCTGGGGCAGGGTTTGGTATCTCTGGGGCAGGGTTTGGTATCTCTGGGGCAGGGTTTGGTATCTCTGGGGCAGGGTTTGTTACCTCTGGGGCAGGGTTTGTTATCTCTGGGGCAGGGTTCCTTATCTCTGGGGCAGGGTTTGGTATCTCTGGGGCAGGGTTTGTTACCTCTGGGGCAGGGGTTTGTTATCTCTGGGGCAGGGGTTTGTTATCTCTGGGGCAGGGGTTTGGTATCTCTGGGGCAGGGTTCCTTATCTCTGTCACCACCCATCCATCCTCCAGGGATATCTGCTGATAATGGGCCATGCAGGCTCACCAATGACATCACACATGACATCATCAGGGATATCTGCTGATAATGGGCCATGATGTCACCAATGACATCACACATGACATCATCCCATTGGGAGATGCTCCACCCAGTGGGCGGAGCCAACCGTTCCCACCTGGATAAAAGCTGAGGCTCAGGAGCTGCAGGCACCCGGCCTTTGCACTCTGCACCCCAGAGGAAGATCGAACACCGGACCCATCTCAGCACAGCCGGACCCTTTCCACAGGAGCATCTCTGCCCCACAGAACCACGTCTGTCACTGCAGGATTTATTGGGGCTGCTCCCAACACCCTGACCAACGGTGTCAGCTCAGATCCCTCACCCTGTCAGGGTTCTCCAGGACTTTTGTTTGCTTGCTTGTCTTTGTACTACTACATTTGTATTTTCTTTTTTTTATATTCCTATTAAAGAACTGTTACTCCTATTCCCACATCTTTGCCTGAAAGCCCCTAATTGCAAAATTATAATAATTAGGAGGGAAAGGGTTGACATTCTCTGCTCCAAAGAGAAGCTCTAGTTTTCCCTGGCAGACAACTCTCTTCCAAAACCAAGACACAGCTCTCCCCAAACTTTCAGCTTCCCAAACCCTTTTTATTTGATCAGGATTTTTGCCCTCAGGCCTGGCTGCCCCGAGGCTGCCGGGCAGGGAGGTGGGAAGGTTTTGGTGGCTCCATTGGGACTGTAATTCCAATTAAATTGGACTTTGCTGAGGTGGGTAATTCATCATCAGCCGTGTGACAACAATACCTGTAATTACTGCTCGGATTGTTGGGGCTGGGATTCATGTGCAATAAAGGGATCCTCATATCATGCCAAACCTCACAGTTAATTTAGGTTCCATCTCCTTTCATTTAGTCTGTAATAAGCTAATTAGTTCACCTAATTTGCCACCGAACGTGCCTTTGTAACGAATACAGACACGAATTAGCCTCTTGCACAACAAATGAGGGGAAGCAAAACATGAATCATTTTCAGGATTACATAAGGAATTATCAGCCTTTACAGCACTCAGGGATGCAGCCATTCCCTCCATTTTTTTTTTTTTTAATTTGCACCAGGTTCTCCTGCCTCTGACTTCTCCTTGGAAGGTCAACAGCACATTTCCCTGTTTTCCTGCCGTCACCCTGGAAGTTCAGGGTCATTCCCATGGAAAGAAATGTCTTTTAAAATCTTAATTCTGGCAGCTGGGAGAGCTCCCCCATCCCTGGGTTTGCTGGATGTTCTGGGATGGAAATCTTCAGGCTTTTCTGCAAACTCTGCTTTTTTCTGCTCTTGGTTTGGTTTATTCATGGTCTGAACAGTACCAGGCTGTGCCCTTGGGCACTCCTGGTCACTGCCTGCACTTGGGAATTTCCTTCTGGAGCTCATCTCATTCCTCTCCCTTCTGACAGCTCCTAAACCATCCCAGATCACGGAATCCTGGAATGGCTTGGGGTGGATTGGAAAGGACCTTAAAGCCCATCCAGTGTCACCCCCTGCTGCAGGCAGGGACAGATCCACCATCCCAGGGAGCTCCAGCCTGGCCTTGGCACTTCCAGGGATGAGACAAACCCAGCCAGGGCCTCACCGTGCTCCCATTCCTCCCCATTATCCATCCATCCCTGCCCTCTGGCAGTGGGAAGCTGTTCCCCCTTGTCCTGCCACTCCAGACCCTTCCCAACAGTCTGTCCCCTCTTTCCTGTCAGCTCCTGGAAGGTCCCTCTTCCCCAGATTCCCAATGTTCCCGGCTCATTCGGGATCAATCCCGAGGGAAGCTGTGTCCAGCAGCCACCTGAGCCTGCTGCCATTGCCACTGGATCTCAGCCAAGCCCTCAGGGCTCTGTGCACATCACAACTCCTGCAAAGTGCCACGGATTCATTATCCTGCAGAATAATGGCTCGGCCCTGTCTCATCCCAGTAATTCAACCCCCATCCCCAGGGAAGCTCCAGAGTTCCTAAATCCATCAGCTGGACTTTCTGCACTGCTCCCACGGAGCCCTTGTCCAACTGCTGACCTGCTGCTGTCCAGCTCCAGCTATTAAGAGGGATGAGAGCACGATTCCATGGATTTATTTGCTCCGTGTTCCCTGCTTCCAGCAATTGTTTGGATTTAGGGCCTCACCTGCGGCACGGATCATTTCCTCTTCCCACATCCAGGCTGAGCCAGCACCTTGCTGACTTCGTTACCTGGGAATTAAATCATTCCCAGCTCCTAAAAATGAGCCCTGCTTTCCAACAGGAATAAACACAGGGGAAGAGATTTTTGGCTGGAATTCCTGTGGGAGCCTTTGGATGGCTAAAACGAATCATTGACCTCCTGGCAGCTGCCAGAACGATCTGAGGACACAGGATCCGACTGTGCCAGATATTGTTCTGCCCAGAGGAACCAGCTGAAACCTCTCCTGGGGCTGGGGGTCCTTCCTGAAGTTAAACTGAGCCTTTTAAGGATGAGGAAATCGAATGCTGAGGTGGGATAAAAAATCTGCAGCCTGGAAAAGGGCTTGGGAAGGGAGGAGGCAGCAGGAGCCTCTGGAGAAGCTCCTGCTCCTCCTCAAAGTCCTGTCCCTGCCAAAAGGAACCAGGTGGGATCTCCTGGGAACGTCCTTCAGATCCATCAGAGAGCAGGAAAAGGAGAATTCCCTCTTGCCCTTACCCAGCACTCACCAGCAGCTCCTCTCTTCCTCGCTAATTCCAAAGGGGAAAATCAGGATTCAGATCCCAGTGGGATCTGCCTGAACCCTTCTGGATGTGGTTCTGAGCCCCTGGCACCAGCGCTGAGGAGCAGCAGAGCAGGGAAGATGCTCAGGGCAAACATTCCCCACTTTTGCAACTCTGGAAGCGATGAAGTCCATGGGATAATGTGGGACTGGGAGGAAATCCATAAATGAAAGGCAGAGCCCTGGATGAGTAATTATTCCTCATTAACCAAGCTAAAAGGAGAATTCTGCTCTAGGAACAGATGTCACCTCCACTTCAGGGGGACTGAATCAAGCAGGCAGAGCCAAGGAAATGCTTTAACACCAGGAAGTGCCCGTTCAGGATGGAAAAGAACACAGGGAAAGCACAGCCTGGGGACATGAGCTCCAAATCCTGGGAAAACCCTTCAGTTATGAAAAGCTTTATCACCTGTAAAACCTCCCCCGGTCTCAGTGAGAAACACTTCGATCTTTTCTGAAGTGCCTCAGAAAGAGACTGAAATTCCCTAGGGGCAGAATTTCCTCTCAGGAATTCTGGCCAGAAGGGATTTTTCCCCTTTCCAGCATTCCATGCTCACTCTGTGATTTAAAACCGAGCCTTCCTTCCAACCAAAACCTTCCTTCATTTTAGCAGGAAATTAAATCTTGCCTAAAAACCTCAACACCACTTTTGGTTTCCTGGTGCTCCCACAATAAAGACCCCGCTCCCCAAAATCCCTGGGATTTATCTGATTTGCAGGGGTGGGACTCGCCGTGAGTTTTCCTGCCTCAAGAATTTCATTTCCCTCTTTTAAAGTGATTCCAAAAGAGAAGTTTCTTCTCTCCAAATGCTCTTTTGCACCATTTATTTAATGCCTGATTCACTTATTCCCCATTTCTTGATTTGCAGTTTCACTCAGGGCTGAACACAATTCCTTCCTCCTCTGCTGCATTCACAAAAACCTTGGCTGGGCAAAAAAACGACAAACCCAAAACCAAGAAACCAACAGAAAAAACCACCAAAACCAACCAAAAATCCCAAAAAATCAGGGAAAAATCCTTCATCTTTGGGAAAATCCTACCTGAAAAATAGCGATCCAGGCATATCCGATGTTATCGAAATTGATGGCGCCGTTGTGGGGGTTGACGTCCCCGGCCATGCAGACGTTGTAGTACTGGTTCCAGTTGATGCAGGAGTTCCTGCTGGCCTCGGGGCTGGCCAGGCTGGGGCTGTAGGAGTCCATGCTCAGCGTGCACTCCACCTTGGATTCCTTCCTGCTGGGGATGTTGGAGCAGCGCTGCATGCCGTTCTCCCGGTGCGAGGAGCAGATGAACGGGTTCTCCTCCGCCTCGTCCGGCCGGTAGTAGGGGTGGAGGAAGGTCAGGTTGTACGTCCTGGAGAGGGGGAAGAAAGGAAAAGAATCAGGGGAAAAATATAAATACAATATATTATATATGTCGTGGGTTAATTGGTGTTTTTATTAAAATAAAAAGGGGTGGAGGAAGGTCAGGTTGTACGTCCTGGAGAGGGGGGAAAAAGGAAAAGAATCAGGGGAAAAATATAAATACAATATGTTATATTTGTCATGGATTAATTTGTGGTTTTATTAAAATAACTCTGTATTTTACTGTAATAAATTGTATTTCACTATAACCCACTATAAATTAGTTCAGCATTGGGTGAGCAGAAGCTGTGCCATACTTATCCCATAACTTGAGTGACTAAGCAGAAGAATACAGGGAGGTGCAGGGGAGATGGGAGAGGCAACGACCTGATGATCAATACCTGATAAACATCTTGACCTGATGGTACCAGATAAACATCTTGACCTGATGATCAATACCTGATAAACATCTTGACCTGATGGTACCAGATAAACATCTTGACCTGAGGATCAACACCTGATAAACACCTTGACCTGATGATCAATACCAGATAAACACTTTGACCCAATAATCAATACCTGATAAACATCCTGACCTGATGATCAATACCTGATAAACACTTTGACCCGATAATCAATACCTGATAAACACTTTGACCTGATGATCAATACCTGATAAACACTTTGACCCGATAATCAATACCTGATAAACACCTTGACCCGATGATCAATACCTGATAAACACCTTGACCTGATGATCAATACCTGATAAACACTTTGACCTGATGATCAATACCAGATAAACACTTTGACCCGATGATCAATACCTGATAAACACCTTGACCTGATAAACATCTTGACCTGATGATCAATACCAGATAAACATCTCATCTGCTCGTCAAGGAATTGCATCCCAATGCCCAGCCCAAGAAATCCAACCCAGACTGTGCCCTTTTCCCTCTACAACAAACTCACAATAATGAAAAGGAGCTGTGTGAATATGCAAGAGGAGCAGGACAAGACAAAGGGAAGCAACAAAAGTCAAAATTCACAGTTTCACCCCAAACCTGTGAACCGTGTGGGACTCGGTGTGAGGGGCCGTGTCTGTGGTTCACCCAGCTCTGATCCCAGGCTCAGAACTGCCTTTGATTGTGGCTCTGCTCAGATTTTCATATTCCTATTTTCCAATAAATTTCCTCACCGAAAGATTGGAGAATTGTTGTTTATAACACAATATAACAGTGTGGGCTCGATGTTGCTGAGCCTGAGAGGATTTCAGCTTGCTAACCATTGCTGGCTCCTTTCCCAAGGGAAAAGTTTCTGTAAAACCCACAGATCTGTGCAACTTTTCTTGTCAGACTTTCATCTTTCCCAACAATAATCAAAGACTTGAGGCAAGCAATTAAAGAGGGGGGCTTGGGCATCTCCCTACTTCCAACAACTATTGAAAGGCATTCAATAATGTATTCTGTAACTTATGATTGCAGATACAGTGAAACAACAATTTTAACAGATGCTGTGGGAAATCAAATGGATTTTAGCAGCAGGAGGAGGTGCTGGTTGCTGTCCCTTCACCCTTCAGCAAAATTCCAGCCCCTAAAATCAAATCCTTTTACGCCCTGTGCTGATCTCCTGGTGAATTTCAGTCAGGGTTTCCCCAAGCAAACCAAGCAGGTAAAAGCATGGAACGAGAGGGGATGGAGAGAAAATCCCAGCAGGTTCTTCCCCAAAATCCAGGGAGATTTTGGCCTCTCTGGAAGGATTTGAAGACAATCAAACCTTCTGGTGGCAGAGCAGCTCCCCAGTGAATTTGTCCCCATAATGAGGGGCTGAGCTCCCACAAGGACAGACCCAGGCAGAGCCCATCTCCCATCCCTCTGCACTTCCATAAAAAAAATTAATGGGAAAACCACGGTGCTTCCTGCATTTCTGATGGAATTGGCTTGTTTAAAGCCTGGGTGAGGAAATGCTGGAATTGCAGCAGGGCAGGAGCTGCTTTTTTTCCCCGAGCTGTGTCCCAGATCTGGCACTTTCTGGGCCATCGGGGAGCGCCTGCAGCGCTCAGGGCTCCAGCTGAGGAGCTGCATTGCTCCAGAGCCAACTTTATCCACTGTTTTTCCGAGCTCCAGGGATCTCAGCTGCTCCATAATCACCGGGAGATAAGCGAGAGGCAACACAAACATTAGGAGAGATGTGGGCAGGAGATAACCAGGTAATTCTCCCAGCCAGGACAGCTCTATTTTTATCCCCCTCTCAACGTCCCTATCTGGTGAAGAGATTTGGCTTTAACAAGTGTTATTCCAGACAATTGCTTGGAATTGCTCCCCCAAACCCTGGAGCCAAGCTCTGTAGCTGCCCTTTGAGGAGAGAGCAATTGCTGCAGGGCAGAGCTGAGGGGAAATCAGCCCTCAACAACTTCCCTGGGGAATGTGGCTCTGTTCCATCTCCCAATTACCTGAGATGGGTGTGAGGGTTCATCAGCTGCAGGAATTGGGGAGGGAGGAGCAGCACATCCCAAGAATTGGGAATTGCTGGCTGGGGATGATTTGTGTTCAGCAGCTCCTCCTTGCACAGCCCACACCTCCAGACTAAACTGTCACAATCACCCTTGGGCTTGGATTTGAGAAAAACCTGCGAGATGTTTTCCCTCCCCGAGCCTTTCCCTTCCCCTCCCACCAGCTGGCTTCCCTGGGAGGAAATTTCCATATGGAACAGGCCAGGAGAACGTTTGGGAGAAGATCAGATAGCACCCGGCAGTGCCACGCACAGGGAGGATTAAAGAGAGGATTAAACCACGCTGGGAGGCAGGAAAACTTGGGAAGAGCTGGAGAATTCAGGGAAAAAAGAGAGGAGACACCTGAGGAGTGATTTTAACTCCCCAAAAGTCACAGGATCAGCCCCCGTGCCTGGAATGAGCAGTTTGGGAGGCTCTGTGCATCCCTGGAGTGTCCATTGGGGAAATTTTGGGATGAGAAGGGCTGCGGAGGACACAGAAGCTCTTCACTCCTATTCACCAATTATGTTGAGTCTGTATGGATAAATCTTATAAAAAGGTGGTAAGAATGGGACAAAAAAGCTTTCTATGCTTTTGCTTTCTGAAATATTCTTGGAGTCCTTTGTCTTTCTTTTGACAGGCCACAAAGCCTGAAATTTTCAGCCTCCAGGGTTCCAACACCCAGGGCTCCAACACCCAGGGTCCCAACACCCAGGGCTCCAACACCCAGGGCTCCAACACCCACCCATCCCACCCATCCCAGCCCCTGGATCACAGCCGAGGAGCACAGCCCTGCCCCAGCTCAGGGCAGCACAGGAGGCAGGACAGGAGCTCAGCACTCAGGATGAATTCCCTGCTCTCCCAGGGAAAATCCTGCCCGGCAATACCAGGAGGAACAATTAAACACCTTCCAGACAAGTCCCTGAGCCTCCTCCCAGCAGTGAAGTTAATCAAAACTGAAAACTCACACCATGAGCATCCCGAGGCAGCAGAAACACGAAACACTTCACAGCTCCCTCCCCTCTCCTGCTTTTCCGAGCCACTGAGTTCCTTGAAAGGCTCCCGGCCTGGAAAATGCTGCTCTGCATCCCCACACACCCGGAGCAGCCCAGGAGAGGAGCCCAGCCAGGCTGGGGCTGCCCCAATTCCTTCATTTCCACCGGGAAAATGGCTCAGGAGGGTGGGAAAAACATCCTGGAGATGTCACCCAGGCTCTGCTTGTCCTTCCCACACCAAACCTTCCTCCTTCCCACCAAAAAATCCTTGGGGGATTCCCCCTGCAGCTCCCACTGCCAGGATCTCAATCCCAGCTCTGCCATTCCCTGCAATCCCAGGTTTGGAGGGATCACTTTGGGCTGGGAGGGAGCAGAGAGCCCAGTTCCAACCCATCCCTGCAACAATCCAGCAATTCCTTCAGAATCCCAACAGAAAAAAAATCCTTAAATAACCTCATTCCAGCCCTGGAACAGCAGAGCTCTCAAAGAGACAGAAAGAGAAAAGCAGAAATCCCCAATGCACCTCCAAAGAGCCCCCAAATTTCTCTCACAATGCACAAGACTTAAAAATAGTCACTTTGCTCAGAGCTGCCAACTTTCAAGGGGGATTGAAAAGAAAAAGGTTTCCATGGGGAGAGGAGAATGATGGCAAAAATCAAAGTCAGCCCTTCCATCTGATGCCTCTGGAAAAGCTGAAGGAAGCAGCAGGGCAGAGCTGGGTTTGAAGCAGTTGTGGGGAGCTCCCCTACACCTCCTTTCATCCAGGAATTCGGGGTTGGGACCCTGCCTTGCTGACCCCTCTGGATTTTATCCAGATCTTCTGTTTAAAGCAGTTCTGGGTTCAGGTTTGGCAGCAGCACCGAGGGGAGAGCCTGCAATAATTCAGGATTTCCCCTCTCTCCAGGGCTGTAAGGGAAATGTGAGGCAGGATTGAGCCCCAGCCTCCTGAAGGGCTGGGAATTCCTCTGTGCCCTGAGGAATCCTGGATTTCCCAGCCCTGGAACAGCCTGGGATAGGGGAAGGTGTCCCTGCCCCTGGAATGAGGATATTTTAGGTCCTTTCCAACCCATCCCATTCCAGGATTCCCAGATCTGTCCAACAGCAGGGAGATGGAACCCTGAAGCATTTTCCAGGTCATTCCATGAATTTTTTTTTCCTCTTTACAATTTGCTGCTGGCGTGTTCACCACCACTGCAGGGGTGAACCCTGCCCTGAGCCTGGGCTGAGAGAATGAGTCAGAAATGATAAAAAAAAGAGTGGGAATAGCTCCATCTGGATTCCCTAAAACTTCCCCACCGAGCTCCAGGAAACCTGGGACAGCTGGAAGTGCAGGGACTGGATCATTGCTGGGTTCCTGAAATCTAAAATTAATGCCAGGAGCACCAGAGAACCCCACATTCCTCCTGCTGACACTGAGCTGGATCCTGGAATATTCCTGCCCCATGAGCACCCCAAATTCTCTTTATCCAAATTCCTCTGGAATGCTGCAGCTTCAGCCACAATAAACCAGAGCCCCCCAAATTCAGCTCTCACAGGTGCTGGGGGTGGCAGAGCCCATCCCAGGGGGATGGAGATGATCCCAGACAAATCCCTTCAAACACGACTCCCAAACCTTCAAACCCCTTCAAACAATCCCAAACCTTCCCTGAACGTTCCCTGACGAGGAGCAGACCCTGATAAAAAATATTCTGTGACCCTAAAAGTTCCCCACCGAGCTCCAGGAAACCTGGGACAGCTGGAAGTGCAGGGACTGGATCATTGCTGGGTTCCTGAAATCTAAAATTAATGCCAGGAGCACCAGAGAACCCCACATTCCTCCTGCTGACACTGAGCTGGCACCTGGAATATTCCTGCCCTATAGGCAACTCCTCTTTCTTCAAACTCCTCTGAAATTCAGAGACTTCAACCACAATAAATGAGTTGGGCAGAGCCCCCCAAATTCAGCTCTCCCATGTGCTGGGGGTGGCAGAGCCCATCCCAGGGGGACAGAGATGATCCCAGACAGACCCCTTCAAACTCTGCTCATCCCAAAACCTTCCAAAACCAAACAATAAACCAAGCATTCAACCTGGGCAGAGCCCCCCAAATTCAGCTCTCCCAGGTGCTGGGGGGTGGCAGAGCTCATTCCAGAGGGAAGGAGATGATCCCAGACAAATCCCTTCAAACACAGCTCATCCCAAACCTTTCCAAAACCAAACAATAAACCAAACCAATAAATTCAACCACAGGAGTTGGGCAGAGCCCCCCAATTCAGCTCCCTCAGGTGCTGCGGGTGGCAGAGCCATCCCAGGGGAACAGAGACGATCCCAGACAAATCCCTTCAAACTCTGCTCATCCTAAAACTTTCCAAAACCAAACAATAAACCGAACATTCAGCCTGGGCAGAGCCCCCCAAATTCAGCTCTCCCAGCTGCTGGGGGGTGGCAGAGCCCATCCCAGGGGAACAGAGAAGATCCCAGACAAATCCCTTCAAACACAGCTCATCCCAAACCTTTCCAAAACCAAACAATAAACCGAACATTCAACCTGGGCAGAGCCCCCAAATTCAGCTCTCCCAGGTGCTGGGGGGTGGCAGAGCCCATCCCAGAGAAAAGGAGACGATCCCAGACAAATCCCTTCAAACTCTGCTCATCCCAAACCTTTCCAAAACCAAACAATAAACCAAACCAAAAAATTCAACCACAGGAGTTGGGCAAAGCCCCCAAATTCAGCTCTCCCAGGTGCTGCGGGTGGCAGAGCCCATCCCAGACAAATCCCTTCAAACACGGCTCATCCCAAACCCCTCCTCTGCCTTCCTTCCATCCCAAACCCTTCCCTGAACCTTCCCAGACGAGGATCGAGCCCTGATCAGAAAATCCTTCTGGGCTTTGATGCCGCTAATGGCCCTTACATAAGCGCTGCTTAATGCCCGAGCTTCAGCGAGCGCTTCCCCCGCGGCTCATCCTGATCGCCGAGAATCACCGAGCCCTAAAAACCCCACCCCGAGCGGGCTGAGGGGCTCCGGGAGCGATTCCGGGAAGCAGGGCTGGAACAGCTCGGTTTGGGCTTGGGGAATGGCAGTTCTGGGGTGGCTCTGAGCGCGGAGGGGTTTGGGGATCGATTTTCCAGCTGGGGATGCAGGAGAGGAGGGTTTGGAGCACCGGGATGTGAGGTGAATCCCAGCCGATGGAATCCCCGGGATGTGGGGTGAATCCCAGCCCATGGATTCACCGGGATGTGGGGTGGAATTCCAGCCCATGGATTCACCGGGATGTGGGGGGGAATCCCAGCCGATGGATTCACTGGGGTGAATCCCAGCCCATGGATTCACCGGGGTGAATCCCAGCCCATGGAATCACCAGGATTCAGGGGTGAATCCCAGCCCATGGATTCACTGGGGTGAATCCCAGCCCATGGAATCACCAGGATTCAGGGGTGAATCCCAGCCCATGGATTCACTGGGGTGAATCCCAGCCCATGGAATCACCAGGATTCAGGGGTGAATCCCAGCCCATGGATTCACTGGGGTGAATCCCAGCCCATGGATTCACCGGGGTGGAATCCCAGCCGATGGATTCACCGGGATGTGGGGTGAATCCCAGCCCATGGATTCATCGGGGTAAATCCCAGCCCATGGATTCACCGGGATGTGGGGTGAATCCCAGCCCATGGATTCATCGGGGTAAATCCCAGCCCATGGATTCACCAGGATGTGGGGTGAATCCCAACCCATGGATTCACCGGGATGTGGGGTGAATCCCAGCTGATGGATTCACCGGGGTGAATCCCAGCCGATGGAATCACCAGGATGTGGGGTGAATCTCAGCCCATGGATTCACCGGGGTGGATCCCAGCCCATGGATTCACTGGGATGTGGGGTGAATCCCAGCCCATGGATTCACCGGGATGTGGGGTGAATCCCAGCTGATGGAATCACCGGGGTGAATCCCAGCCCATGGATTCACCGGGATGTGGGGCGAATCCCAGCCCATGGATTCGCTCTCCTGGGGGAACAAACGCCAGCGGAGCTGGTGCAGAGCACAGGCAGAGGGAATGGGAATCTCCGGGCTGAGCTGTGAGTGGCAGGAGCAGGACCCGGGGATGGTCCCTGCCTGTCTCAGACAATCCCAGCCCATGATTATCCCAGATGGAATCACCGGCTCCGGCTCCTCCCGCAGAGTCAGAGCTGCCCTGAGAGCCGGGCTGGGCCATCTCCTCACCTCAGCGCCGCTGACATCCCTGACAGGAGCCTTGGGAAGGGTTTTTCCAGGAAAATCCACCTTTTTTCTGTGTGCTTGGTTCTCCTGCTGGGGGTGCTCAGGTGCGTCCTCACCCCGGGAATGGGGCAGGGATATTTTGGCTGCCCCAAATCCTGGGATGAGCCTGGAGCCATCCCAGCTCCAGCAGCATTCCCACCATCATCCCAGCATCCTGCAGCTCCACCAGCCCATCCCAAACCCAGCAGGGAGAGCCCAGGGTGCAAAGGATGAGCCACGTGGGGAAATGGATTTGTAATAAATTTTTAAAGCTTGACAGAAATTTCACACAGTTTGCACCTGTTTGTAAACTGTGAGATAAGAAAAAGTGACTTAGAAATTAAAGGATAAATATTGTTAAGAGAGAAATGGAACTAGAAATGAGTTTTAAAGATGGGCTTGTAAATAAAACTAAATACTTCAGAAAAATAGAATTATGAAAGGTGCATTCATTACCACCAGGGGTAATTTTAGATGATTGGCTCTGAGGAATTAACAAAAATTGAAAATTCTCTACAAATCTGTTTCCCACAGAGCCAGCTCCAGGATTTATCCCAGGAGCTCAGGGGCCAAAGGCAAACAACAGCAGAGCCCAAAGCAGGACTAACAGCCTGGGCTGGGCTTAAATTGATCTGCTGGGGGCTCCCAGGAGAGGCCCAGCAGGGGAACAAAGGTTTGTGATTATCACAGGGGCTGCTCCACACAACTAAAGAACCCAAAATGAAAATTTGTCTATTTAAAGTTGGGTTTGGAGGTGTTTTCCAGCCTTTACAATTCCATGATTCCAGGTGCTGCCTGTCCCACTCTCAGAGCTGTGCCCAAATGATTTTAATGCTTCTCACATCCAGTTTCTTATCTCAAAGCCCTGACAAGGATTTATCTCTGGGTTTCAGCAGCATCTCCAAGGGTTGGGGTGTGCTGGGTGACCTGAACTGTTTGGAAAGCTGGGAATTTGTCCAAAATCCTCCAAGTGCCAGAGTCAGGGATCTCAGGCAGCTCTAGTCCAGCCCTGTCCTTCAGGTGCAGCAGGAAAACACAAAAGAGCTGCTCAAACCCTCAGGAAATTGCTGACAAATGAGATTTTTTCCCCACTGTGATCCCAGTAGGATCCCAGTTGCCCCCATCATGGTCCCAGTTACTCCCTGTTCCTCCCACTGTGTTTCCAGTTGCTCCCAGTTGCCCCTAGGATAATCCCAGTCACTCCACAGATGATCCCAGTGCTTCCCAGCACAGTTCCAGTGTGAAAAAAAATTCCCAGCTGAGCGCTGGGGAGAGACAGAAAAATCCCCTGCTGGGAAAGGAGGAAAAAGAGGAAGGTGGAGAGAAAATAAAGGAAGAAAAGGGTGGAGAATTTTTCCTTTTGCTGCACTCACATGGCAAAATTCCTGTCGAGGAAGCAGCGGTTCCTGAGCAGCCCCGCCCAGAGCTGCACCCCCACGATGCCGAAGATGAAGAAGACGAAGAAGCAGAGCAGGAGGACGTTGCCCAACATGGGCAGAGTGTCCAGCAGCAGCGTGACCAGGATCCTCATACCTGGGGGAGAGGGGAAAACCACGTCAGGACAGGCAGGAATCACCATTCCCACCTTGGATGTGCAGGGATTTTGGTGTTTTTCCCCCTAAAGGGAGGTGGGAAATGCCAAAGGTTTGGTGGGAAGTGGGAACAAGGAGCAATCCCCAGAGGGTGGATGCAAGGATGGCATTTCCAGCTGTTTTCCATGGCAATTCAAGGCAATTTTTTCCTGGAGGAATTGTTAAAATCTGGATTTGCAAATTCCTCTCACGGATCAAAATACAAATAAAAAACATAAATAGATATAAAATAAAAATAAAACACAAATACAGAAATTGTTCCCCTAAAAACCCTCAGGGCTGGGTGGGAGCTGGGCCTCCAGCACAGACAATTCCTTTTGGAATTCCATGGAAAGGACAATTCCTTTTTCCTCTCCTTGCTGGAAAGGAGGGAAATTTTGATTTTATTTTTTTTTCAGAGGTTGTGGGGACCTTCCCACCAATCCCACATCTCCCCACAAGGATCTCCACTGGAGTTCCTCCAGCCTCTGGCACCAGGGAAAGGCTGATTTCCATGTCAGATATTCCATCTGGAATGTCCTGACTGGGGGAATTTGGAGCCTGGCATTCCCAGCACCTTCCCAGAATCATTACTGGGAGAGACTGGGAAAGGAGGCAGGGATGGGACTGGGAGCTGGCCCCTCTCAGCCCTCCAAAATCCAGGATAAAATGGGAAGGGAATGGGAAGGGAATGGGAAGGGAATGGGAAGGGAATGGGAAGGGAAATGGGAAGGGAAATGGGAAGGGAAATGGGAAGGGAAATGGGAAGGGAAATGGGAAGGGAAATGGGAAGGGAAATGGGAAGGGAAATGGGAAGGGAAATGGGAAGGGAAATGGGAAGGGAAATGGGAAGGGAAATGGAAAGGGAAATGGAAAGGGAAATGGAAAGGGAAATGGAAAGGGAAATGGAAAGGGAAATGGAAAGGGAAATGGAAAGGGAAATGGAAAGGGAAATGGAAAGGGAAATGGAAAGGGAAATGGAAAGGGAAATGGAAAGGGAAATGGAAAGGGAATGGGAAGGGAAATGGGAAGGGAAATGGGAAGGGAAATGGGAAGGGAAATGGGAAGGGAAATGGGAAGGGAAATGGGAATAACAGCCTGGAGCTCAGCAGAGGTTAAATGAACACCTGGGACAGGGACCACCACTGATAACTGAGGAAAAGTGGGAAGAGCAAAGGCAAATCCTGAATTTTAGGTGGGAATAAAAATCCAAATCCAAGCCTTGGGATCCCCAGGGAGCACGGTGGGAATTGTGGCTGCTGGCTCTGCAGGGATTTTATCCCACTAAAATTCTCCTTTTCCTGCCTGCCTGGTTTAAACCCCACAGCAGAGAAAGAAAAATTAAAATAAGATAAAAATAAAAATATAAAATAAAAATAAAAATAACCAGAATAAAATAAAAATAAATAAAAATAATACCCAAGGCTGAAACAAGGACAAAGATTTTTCCTCTCATTCCATGGGATGCCTGGTTTAAACCCCACAGCAGAGAAATAAAAATGAAAATAAAAATAAAAAAACATAAAAATTAATAAAAACCACAATAAAATAAAAATAAATAAAAATAACACACAAATACATATAAAATAAAAATATACAAATACGTATAAAAATAAAAAAACCAAAATAAAATAAACAAATAAAAATAATACACAAGTACATATAAAAAGAAAAACAATATGCAAGTACATATAAAATAAAAATAAAAAACCCACAATAAAATAAAACAAAAATATTAAAGTAAAAATAATATACTATATATATAAAAGAAAAATAAACTTAAAAATAATATACAAATACGTGTAAAAATAAGAATAAAAACAAAGTTAAAAGTAAAAGTAAACACGAAAATAAAAGTAAATATAAAAATATAATACAAATATAAATACAAAAATAAATAAAAATAAATACAAAAATAAATACCAAAAATAAATACCAAAAATAAATACCAAAAATAAATATCAAAAATAAATATCAAAAATAAATATCAAAAATAAATATCAAAAATAAATATAAATCTAAATAAAAAATAAATATAAATCTAAATAAAAAATAAATATAAATCTAAATAAAAATAAATATAAAATAAATACAAAAATAAATATAAAATAATTACCAAAAATAAATATAAAAATAAATATAAAATAAATACAAAAATAAATATAAAATAAATACAAAAATATAAAAATAAATATAAACCTAAACACAAAAATAAATACAAAAATAAATACAAAAATAAATACAAAAATAAATACAAAAATAAATACAAAAATAAATACAAAAATAATTACAAAAAATAATTACAAAAAATAATTACAAAAAATAATTACAAAAAATAATTACAAAAATAATTACCAAAAAAATTACAAAAATAATTACAAAAATAATTACAAAATAAATACAAAAAATATAAAAATAAATATAAACCTAAACACAAAAATAAATATAAAAATAAATACAAAATTAAATACAAAAATAAATACAAAAATAAATACAACATTAAATAAAAATAAAGCAGTGAGGCAGATGTGAAAACCAAAACCCCCTGAGCAGTGCTGAAACTCCCCTGAGTGCAGCCCCTGCCAAGTGAACAAATCTCTGGAATTCCGTTTTCCAGTGGTTTGGGAGGAATCATTTCTGATAGAAATGGGATTTTTATTGGCTGGGGCTCTTCTTTCCTTCCTTAACAAACTGCACGGAGCTGAAATGACCCCGGGGGTGAATTTATTGTGCCTGGAGCTGGCCGGATCCCAGGGAAGAGCCCAGGGATAAATCCAGGGATAAATCCAGGGAAGAGCCCAGGGATAAATCCAGGGATAAATCCCAGGGATAAATCCCAGGGATAAATCCCAGGGATAAATCCCAGGGAAGAGCCCAGGGAAGAGCCCAGGGATAAATCCCAGGGAAGAGCCTAGGGAAGAGCCCAGGGATAAATCCCAGGGAAGAGCCTAGGGAAGAGCCCAGGGATAAATCCAGGGATAAATCCCAGGGGTAAATCCCAGGGAAGAGCCCAGGGAAGAGCCCAGGGATAAATCCAGGGATAAATCCCAGGGATAAATCCCAGGGAAGAGCCCAGGGATAAATCCAGGGATAAATCCCAGGGATAAATCCCAGGGAAGAGCCCAGGGATAAATCCAGGGATAAATCCCAGGGATAAATCCCAGGGAAGAGCCCAGGGATAAATCCAGGGGTAAATCCCAGGGATAAATCTCCAGGTGCCTCTCCCTGTTTCCCTGCATTTTGTTCATCTCTCCTGCTCCAGCTGGGAATTTTTATCCTGTGGAGAATCCCAAGCTCAAATCCCAGAGCTGGGAATGGCCTGGATGCTGCTGGGATGGGCTGGAATTCCAAGGGAATGAAAGGCTAAAAATGCAACCGCCAAAATTCCACCAAAATCCTGGGGTTTTCCCATCCCTTCTCCACAGATTCTGGAATATTTCAGACTGAAACAGCAAAATTCCCAATGTTCCAAAGGGATGGGGTTGGTGTCTCCCAGTAAAGTGGAGGGTGGATGGTCTGGCTGAATATCCAGGAATTTTCTGGGAATAATTCCTGGGAATAATTCCTGGGAATAATTCCTGGGAATAATTCCTGGGAATAATTCCTGGGAATAATTCCTGGGAATTCCTTTGGTGGTGTCAGCCCAGCCCAGCTGCTCCCAACATGGATTGAAGCCACTGGATTTCACCCCATGGAATATTAATTAAAAAATGGGAGATTTTCTGGAAAAAGATGAAAATCCCATGGGAAGTGCAACAAAAAAAGCTTGGAAGGATTGTTTGGTGCCAGAGTTAAGGGAAACAAACACAAGTTGGACTTGGAGCAGAATTCCACCCAAAGCTGGAGTTGTTTGGATCCCTGGAGCTCGGGGTAAATCCTCCAATCCCCTGGCTTGAGATTCCCACTGTTCCACGGGATTTTGTGGATTTGAAGGAATCCAGAGGGAGCCTGACCCTCATCCCAGCCAGTTCCAGGGTCCCTCTGCTCCACCCCATCCCCAAAACCTCAAATTCCAGAGGGAAATTTCCCCGGAGCTCCGAATCCCAGAGGGAAACTTTGTGTTGTGTTTTCCAAAGCCCTGGCAACCAAACCCTGGTGAGGAAAACAAAAACTCCACAAGGGCTCCAGGGCCCCTCCCGGCCTCTCCTTGGTTTGGGTCTGGTTTTAAACCAGGGGAATTGGTAAAATCTGGATTTGGGAATGTTGCAAACTCCTCTCACGGATCAAAATACAAATATAAAATATAAATAGATATAAAATAAAAATAAAACACAAATACAGAAATTGTTCCCATAAAAACCCACAGGGCTGGAGTGGGGTGGGAGCTGCTTTTCCACCATGGCCAATTCCTTTTGAAATTCCATGGAAATTCCATGGAAAGGACAATTCCTTTTTCCTCTCCTTGCTGGAAAGGAGGGAAATTTGGATTTTTTGGGTTTTTTTGGAGGATGGGAAGCAGGATGTTTTTCCTCCAAGGATGTTGCCCCCATCCAAGGAAATCCCTGGCTGGGGGGGCCTTCCCACCAATCCCACAGCTCTCCATGAGGATCTCCACAATCCTTGCTTTGATTTCCTCGTTTTCCAGAAAAAAAAAATAAAATCCTGCAGAATTGGGAGTTCTGGAGAGAAATTTCCAAGGATCCTGGATGTAAACATCCATCTGCTCCCTCACATTTTCCCTGGAGGGGAAATTGAATCCAACTCCTTCTGGGGGAATTTTTTAGGCTGGATGTGCTGAATCCAGGCAGGAACAGAACAGGAAACATCCCTGAGGTTTTTTTCCCTTTTTTTTCCCCTTTTTTCCCTGCCAGGATCCCTGTGATTTCCATCCAATCCTGCAGCACTTTGCCTGGAGCAGATTTGGGCTGGAATTGCTGTGGAATGAGCACCTTGCAAAGGGCAGCTCAGCAGCTGGAGGATTCCAGCAGGGAATAATTATTCCAGCACGGTGCCTCGGGTTTAAAAAATCGGATTTAGAAGCCAAACAGCTGAATCCACTTGAAAATGGATTTAGGAGCCACTTGAACTCCCTGGCGAGGATGATCCCGATTTTTGTTTCACGTGGAGCAAAACCCTCCGTGGGATTTCTGCAGCCAGGGAAGCTCCTGAGCTGCTAATCCCGAATTTAAAAATCATGGAAAGAGCTGAAATGGCTGAGGAGGGAAAAGGAACCAGCAGGGCAAGCAGATCCCTCTTGGAAATGACCTTTTCCTTCCCTCGGGGGAACATTGTTTGTTTTACACCACTGGCAGGGTTGTTTTCCTTGGAAAAGTCACAAATTCCTTGGAAAACGGCTCCGAGGGTCAATTCCCTGCTCCCTTGCCCTGTGCTGACACCAATTATGATAATGGTGATCTCTAACTTGCCATGAAAAATTAAATTAATTACGTGCCTCTCATTAGCTATGCAAAGCAGCCAGCCAGGTGTAGGAGGGGTCATTCCCATGGATTCCCAGTTTTCCCAGATTGAGCACAGAAATCCAGGTGTGTGAGGGGTCATTCCCACGGATTCCCAGTTTTCCCAGATTGAGCACAGAAATCCAGGTGTAGGAGGGGTCATTCCCATGGATTCCCAGTTTTCCCAGATTGAGCACAGAAATCGAGGTTGGGGGGATTATTCCCATGGATTTCCCCTTTTCCCAGACTGAGCTCAGAAATTGGGGTGAGTTATTCCCATAGTTTCCCAGTTTTCCCAGACTGAACTCAGAAATCCAGGTGTGTGAGGGGGTTATTCCCATGGTTTTCCATTTTTCCCAGACTGAGCTCAGAAATTGAGATGGTGGGGGGGTTATTCCCATGGATTTCCAGTTTTCCCAGACATCCAGATATGTGTGTGTGTGTCATTCCCATGGATTCCCAGTTTTCCCAGACCCCCAGAAATGTGTGTGTGCCATTCCCATACATTCCCAGACACCCAGGAGTGTGTGTGTGTCATTCCCACGGATTCCCAGTTTCCCCAGACACCCAGGTGTGTGTGTGTGCCATTCCCATGGATCCCCAGTTTTCCCAGACCCCCAGGAATGTGTGTGTGCCACTCCATGGATCCCCAGTTTTCCCAGACCCCCAGAAGTGTGTGTGTGATTCCCACACATTCCCAGTTTCCCCAGACCCCCAGGAGTGTGTGTGTTATTCCCATACATTCCCAGTTTTCCCAGACCCCCAGGAGTGTGTGTGGGTCATTCCATGGATCCCCAGCTTCCCCAGACCCCCAGGTGTGTCATTCCCACATATTCCCAGTTTCCCCAGACCCCCAGGAGTGTGTGTGTGTGCCATTCCCACGGATTCCCAGTTTTCCCAGACCCCCAGGAGCGTGTCTGTGCCATTCCATGGATCCCCAGCTTTCCCAGGAATGTGTCTGTGCCATTCCATGGATCCCCAGTTTCCCCAGACACCCAGGTGTGTGTGTGATTCCCATGGATCCCCATTTTCCCAGACCCCCAGGAACGTGTCTGTGCCATTCCATGGATTCCCAGTTTCCCCAGACCCCCAGGAATGTGTCTGTGCCATTCCATGGATCCCCAGCTTTCCCAGGAGTGTGTGTGGTACCATTCCCATGGATTCCCAGTTTTCCCAGACCCTCAGGAATGTGTCTGTGCCATTCCATGGATCCCCAGCTTTCCCAGGAGTGTCTGTGCCATTCCATGGATCCCCAGCTTTCCCAGGAGTGTGTGGTGCCATTCCCATGGATCCCCATTTTCCCAGACCCCCAGGTGTGTGTCTGTGCCATTCCATGGATCCCCAGTTTCCCCAGACACCCAGGTGTGTGTGTGATTCCCATGGATCCCCATTTTCCCAGACCCCCAGGAATGTGTCTGTGCCATTCCATGGATTCCCAGCTTTCCCAGGAATGTGTGTGGTGCCATTCCCATACATTCCCAGTTTTCCCAGACACCCAGGAGTGTGTGTGGTGCCATTCCCATGGATTCCCAGTTTTCCCAGTTAGCCAGGTGTGTGTGTGTGTGATTCCCATACATTCCCAGACCCCCAGGAGTGTCTGTGCCATTCCATGGATCCCCAGCTTTCCCAGGAGTGTCTGTGCCATTCCATGGATCCCCAGCTTTCCCAGGAATGTGTCTGTGCCATTCCATGGATCCCCAGCTTTCCCAGGAATGTGTCTGTGCCATTCCCATGCATTCCCAGTTTTCCCAGACCCCCAGGAGTGTGTGTGTGCCATTCCATGGATCCCCAGCTTTCCCAGACCCCCAGGAGTGTCTGTGCCATTCCATGGATCCCCAGCTTTCCCAGGAGTGTGTGTGGTGCCATTCCCATGGATCCCCAGTTTTCCCAGACCCCCAGGAGTGTGTCTGTGCCATTCCATGGATTCCCAGCTTTCCCAGGAATGTGTCTGTGCCATTCCATGGATCCCCAGCTTCCTCAGACACAGAGGTGTCTGTGCCATTCCCATACATTCCCAGTTTCCCCAGACCCCCAGGAGTGTGTCTGTGCCATTCCACGGATCCCCAGCTTCCCCAGGAATGTGTGTGTGCCATTCCATGGATCCCCAGCTTTCCCAGGAATGTGTCTGTGCCATTCCATGGATTCCCAGTTTCCCCAGACCCCCAGGAATGTGTCTGTGCCATTCCATGGATCCCCAGCTTTCCCAGGAGTGTGTGTGGTACCATTCCCATGGATTCCCAGTTTTCCCAGACCCCCAGGAATGTGTGCCATTCCATGGATCCCCATTTTCCCAGACCCCCAGGAGTGTGTCTGTGCCATTCCATGGATCCCCATTTTCCCAGGAGTGTGTGGTGCCATTCCACGGATGCCCAGGCCGGGTCACTCACTGGGGACTCTGTTGATGGCGCGCAGCGGCCGCAGCACGCGCACGGTGCGGATCGCCGACAGGCTGACGTTGTGTCCATCCAGGGAATATTCCATCATCCTGCAGGGGAAAACGGCACAAAAATCAGGATGGGGAACGATGAGGCTGGGCAGGGAATGGGGTCAGGAAAACTTCGCTGCCTGCAAACCCCAGGGGTGTAAAATTCCCCCATCCTGTGCCTCCAGCTCCTCCTGTGGATGCAATTCCAGGTGCCTGGAAGGGTCCAAGGCTGGGCTGGATGGGGTTTGGGGCAATCAGGGATTGTGGAAGTTATCCCTGCTCATGGCAGGGATGGAGTGGGATGAGCTTTAAGGTCCCTTCCAGCCTTGGCTGCTGGATTTTCCAAAACCCTTTGTAAAGCTGGATTTTCCAAAATCCTTTGAAGGGAGGATTTTCCTCCCAGGATGTGAAGAAACCTCCAAGGAAGCTGGAGAGGGGAACTCCAGCAGGAATTGTGGTGATGGGACAAGGGGGAGCAGGTTCACACTGAAAGAGAGGAAATTCAGGTGGGATTTTGGGAAGGAATTCCTGCCTGGGAGGGTGGGGAGGGCCTGGAATTGAATTCCCAGATTTGCTGTGGCTGCCCCTGGATCCCTGGCAGTGCCCAAGGCCAGGCTGGATGGGTTTGGAGCACCCTGGGACAGTGGGAGGTGTCCCTGCCTGTGAGATGATCCAAGGTCCCTTCCATCCCAGCCCATTCCATGATTCCCAGACTCTCCAGGACAAGGAGCTGCTCCCCAGCTTTTCTCTTCTCCTGGGACCAAACCTGAACACCCCAACCAACAAAAAATGCACAAATTGTTTGTTTTCCATTTGATTATTAAGAATAAAAACCATTTTCTTCTTGATTCTTCCTGCCCATTCCCCCTAAACATTTTGGATGGGTTGGAGCTCAGGAGGTGATTCCCTGCACTGGAAAATGGGAGGCAAAAAGCTTTGGGATTTCTTGTGTCATCAACAGCTCCCAAACCTTCATCTGTCAAATCCAAACCATATCCTGCAAGGTCCTGTTATCAGATTCTACCTGTAAATCCCAAATCCCTTGGAAATGCCCCACAGAAACCCTCTGGAGCTGGGAATTTGGGATGGATTGGTACTCAGGAGGTGATTCCCTGCACTGAAAAGAGGCATGAAGCTTTGGGATGTTTTCTGCCACCAACAGCTCCCAAACCTTCAGCTGTCAAATCCAAAACTTATCCTGGGAAAAGGTCTCCAGGGACTGGGTGCACCAGGATGCCAAGTGTGGGGTCCTGCCCTCACATCCCATCTGTAAATCCCAAATCCTTTAGAAATGCCCCACAGAAACCCTCTGGAGCTGGGAATTTGGGATGGGTTGGTACTCAGGAGGTGATTCCCTGCACTGAAAAGAGGCATGAAGCTTTGGGATGTTTTCTGCCATCAGCAGCTCCCAAACCTTCAGCTGTCAAATCCAAACCATATCCTGGGAGCCTGGAGTGTCTCCAGGGACGGGATGCACCAGGATACCAAATGTGGGCTCCTGCCCTCACATCCCATCTGTAAATCCCAAATCCCTTGGAAATGCCCCACAGAAACCCTCTGGAGCTGGGAATTTGGGATGGATTGGCACTCAGCAGGTGATTCCCTGCACTGAAAAGAGGCATGAAGCTTTGGGATGTTTTCTGCCACCAACAGCTCCCAAACCTTCAGCTGTCAAATCCAAAACTTATCCTGGGAAAAGGTCTCCAGGGCCTGGATGCACCAGGATGCCAAGTGTGGGGTCCTGCCCTCACATCCCATCTGTAAATCCCAAATCCTTTAGAAATGCCCCACAGAAACCCTCTGGAGCTGGGAATTTGGGATGGATTGGCACTCAGCAGGTAATTCCCTGCACTGAAAAACAAGAGCCACCAGACTCTGGGATGTTTTCTGCCATCAGCAGCTCCCAAACCTTCAGCTGTCAAATCCAAACCATATCCTGCAAGGTCCTGTTATCAGATTCTACCTGTAAATCCCAAATCCCTTGGAAATGCCCCACAGAAACCCTCTGGAGCTGGGAATTTGGGATGGATTGGCACTCAGCAGGTGATTCCCTGCACTGAAAAGAGGCATGAAGCTTTGGGATGTTTTCTGCCACCAACAGCTCCCAAACCTTCAGCTGTCAAATCCAAAACTTATCCTGGGAAAAGGTCTCCAGGGACTGGATGCACCAGGATGCCAAGTGTGGGGTCCTGCCCTCACATCCCATCTGTAAATCCTGAATTTCTTGGAAATGCCCCACAGAAACCCTCTGGAGCTGGGAATTTGGGATGGATTGGCACTCAGGAGGTGATTCCCTACACTGAAAAACAAGAGGCATGAAGCTTTGGGATGTTTTCTGCCATCAGCAGCTCCCAAACCTTCATCTGTCAAATCCAAACCCTATCCTGGGAGCCTGGAGTGTCTCCAGGGACGGGATGCAGCAGGAGCCTCTGGATTTCAGCTCTCCTGAACAACATCCCAGCCGCTGGGAAACGCTTTCAACTCAGCAGACGGGGAGGCCACGAGTTCCAGCGGGCTTGAAACGTTCCAGGGAACATTTCTGGGGCGAGGAAAACATGAAAGGACTCCGGGAGCTGGAAGGGACTTCAGACAGCTCCGTGCTGGAGGCAGGAGCTCTGTTTATTTTGTAGTTCCCTTGCTGCCTTTGGAGCTGCTGCTGAGGCAGAGCAGCTCCTCTGAGGAGGCAAACAAAGCTCTGCTGATCACTTGTTTCCTTTCTTGTTGGCAAAAAAACCTCGGGATAACTTCAGCCTGCTGGAGAAAAGCTTTGTGATTCCAGGGGTGAGTTCCCTGCTGAGAAGGGCTCCAGTTTTAGGAGCAGGGGCTGGATTGAAGGGTGCTGGTGGTGAGAGGTGAATCCCAACCCTCGGCACAGCTTCTCCTTCCCCAGGGTTACTCCCAGATCCAGGCAGGGAAATCCTATCCCAGGTATGGCTCAAATGCACCAAAGTCTTCTGGAGAGAGCCCAGGGAAGGTGGGAAATCAAATCCCAAGTACGGCTCAAATCCACCCAAAACCACCTGGGAGATGGCCCAGGATCAGCCAAGGAAAGGTGGAAATCCTGTCTCAGGTATGGCTCAAATGCACCAAAATCTTCTGGAGATAGCCCAGGGAAGGTGGGAAATCAAATCCCAAGTACGGCTCAAATCCACCCAAAACCACCTGGGAGATGGCCCAGGATCAGCCAGGGAAAGAGGGAAATCCTGTCTCAGGTATGGCTCCAATCGACCAAAATCTTCTGGAGAGAGTCCAGGGAAGGTGGGAAATCCTATCCCAGGTATGGCTCAAATGCACCAAAACTTTCTGGAGATGGATCAGCCAGGGAAGGTAGGAAATCCTATCCCAGGTACAGCTCAAATCCACCAAAACCTTGTGGAGAGAGTCCAGGATCATCCAGGGAAAATGGGAAATCATATGCCAGGTATGGCTCAAATCTACCAAAATCTTCTGGAGATGATCCAGGATCAGCCAGGGAAAGAGGGAAATCCTACCCCAGATATGGCTCCAATCCACCAAAACTTTCTGGAGATGGATCAGCCAGGGCAGGTGGGAAATCCTATCCCAGGTACAGCTCAAATCCACCAAAAACCTGGAGATGGTCCAGGATCATCCAGGGAAAATGGGAAATCCTATCCCAGGTATGGCTCAAATGCACCAAAACCTTCTGGAGATGATCCAGGATCAGCCAATGAAAGAGGAAAATCCTATCCCAGGTGTGGCTCCAATCCACCAAAACCTCCTGGAGATGATCCAGGATCATCCAGGGAATGGGTTTTTCTTCTCATCTCCACCCTGGGTAGTGTCACACCTGCAGCTGGCTCTCCTGATGTTTTCCATCCTCCTCAAGCTTATTCCAACCGTGGAATGTGGGGGGAAAACCTTGGGAAACCCCTTGTTCCAACAGCAAAATTCCCAAAGCTGCTCCTGAGGGTGAGCAGAGGGCTCAGCCCTTCTCCCTCCATGGATCCCCCAATCCTGGGTTTGGGGGATCTCTGAGGAACTCGGGATTTTCTGCTCATCCTCAGGAGAGCTCATCCCACACATCCAATGTGGGAAAAAAACCCTGGATCAGAATCCAGATCCTCCCTTACACACCACAGCAGCTTTATAGGAGAACATAATTAAGGAAAAAATAATTGAGGGGAAAAAATTTTATAGGAAAATACAATCAAGGAAGAAATAATTGAGGAAAAAAAATTATAGGAAAACATAATCAAGGAAAAATGAATTAATTTTTATAGGAAAACATAATCAAGGAAAAATAATTAAGGAAAAAGTAATTTTATAGGAAAACATAATTAAGGAAAAAAATTAATTTTCATAGGAAAATATAATTAAGGAAAAATAATTAATAATAAGGGTTTGTTGTTTTGGTTTTTTTTCCTGTCCCTGATGTTCCTTCCCGGGCTGGAACTGCACTGGAGTTCCAAGCTCAGGAGAGCTCATGTTTAATTCAGAGCACTAAACCCACTCCTAATTGTGTTCCAGACAAATAACACACAACACAACCCCCATTAGTGCAGGGAGGAGGGCACAGCACTGATGGGAAGGGAAAAACGCCCCAACATCTTCCAAGGATGTTTTAATTAACCCCGGGCCGGTCATTAGGAAGGCAGGAATTCAGAAGTTGGGCAGTAATTAAAGTTTTCCATCCCTTCCCCAGGATGTTCTGAGCAGGTGGGAGAGCCCAGGCTTTCCAAAGCCCGTTATTTATTAGGAATTAAAAAATAATTATAAAGTCTGAGCTTTGCCAAGCTTTTACTCCATTGGGTTATTCCTGGTGGGGGCGAGGGAAGTGGAGTCAGAATCATCAGGATCATCCCTGGATGTTGATTAACACACCCTGGACCAGCCAGCAGCTGGGATGGAACGGAGCTGTAAACCAGGAGTGAATTTTGGTGAATTTGGGAGTGATTTGGGTGAACTCCTCATCTTTTCCCACTCAGATTTCAACCTTTTTCATGGAATTTCTGCATTTTTCTCCTGGTTTACCCTGTCCCTGCCTGGCTCTGCTGGTGGCACAGGGCAGGAATGGGGCTGAGCTGCTTTTTTATTTTGGACACAAAGTACTGGGACGCTCTGGATCAGCTCAGGATTAAAGGATTGCTCCAAACTCTCCCCAGCTCTGATACAGCCCAGCCCCAAACCCAGGTTTTGGGGTGAGGATCCCAAATCCTCCGTGTTTGGAGCGGAGATGCCTGAGGAGCAGCTGGGCTGAGCTGACACCACCAAAGGAATTCCCAGCAATTATTCCCAGAAATATCCCCATCCCTGGATATTCAGCCAGACCATCCACCCCCCACTTATCAGGGAGACACCAACCCCATCCCCTGGGAACATCGGGAATTTTGCTGTTTCAGACAGAAATATTCCAGAATCTGTGGAGAAGGGATGGGAAAACCCCTGGATTTTGGCGGTTGCATTTTTAGCCTTTTATCCGTGGGGATTCCCTTGGAATTCCAGCAGGGGATTTGGGAGATTTTTCCTCCCGAGGCACTCAGGACAAGGCCTGGGTTTGTTCCCTGGGCTCTCCCTGCCCTGGGGGTGAAGGGATGAGGCTGTCACCCACCCTGCCATGACGATGAAGAAGTCCAGGCGGTTCCAGGTGTCCCCCAGGTAACATTTCTGCCCGAAGATGCCCAGGGCCACCATCTTGATGACCATTTCCACGGCGAAGAAGGCGAAGATGAAGTCATCAAAGGCCTGGAGAGCAGGAGAAGAGGATTTCAGTCACTCAGGGGGAGGGAGAGGCCTGAGCATTCCCACTGTGGGGACATTTTGTGTTCTGTCACCAAAGTGCCACCTGCCAGCTCCAAACCCTCAGGGTGCTGGCACAGCTCCTGCTGCATTCCAGGCTTTGGGAAGCGCTCCCAGCTTTTATTCATTCCCTGATAAGACACGAGGATATCACAGCCCCTCTGGAGCCAGCCTGGGAGAGCTGGGAATGTTCAGCTGGAGAAGGGAAAGCTCCAGGAAAACCTCAGAGCCCCTTCCAGGCCCTAAAGATTGGATATATGGGATGAGCAGAAAATCCCCAGCTCCTCAGAGATCCCCATGTGCCACCAGGGCCGGCCTTGGCCACTCCATTCCCTATTCCAGGAGCAAAAAATGTGGGATGAGCCCGGCCCTGCTCTCCTCAGCAGGCCAGAAATGGATTTGGGAATTGTCCCCCATCCAGAGCCCCCAGCCCCACTGTGGGGGAGCTCAGGGGACAGATCCAAAGGAGCCTTTAGGCCTCACCCCAAGCAGGCCCCACACAGGCCAGGCTGGGAATTTTGGAAAACCCATCCCTGAGGGAAAGCTTTTCCAGGGAAAGGAACAGGATGGGGCAGAGCAGCCACCCCACAAATGCACCAACACCACTGCATCCCAGAAATCCCATAACAGCCACCCTACAAATGCACCCCCAGCCCTGCATCCCACAGATCCCAGAGCAGCCACCCCACAAATGCACCCCCAGCCCTGCATCCCAGAGATCTCAGAGCAGCCATCCCAGCCCTGCATCCCACATATCCCACTGATCCCAGAGCAGCCATCCCACAAACACACCACCACCCCCTGCATCCCACAGATCCCAGAACAGCCATCCCAGCTCTGCATCCCACAGATTCCAGAGCAGCCACCCCACAAAAGCACCCCCAGCCTTGCATTCCACAAATCCCAGAGCAGCCACCCCAACCCTGCATCCCACAGATCCCACGGATCCCAGAGCAGCCACCCCAACCCTGCATCCCACAGATCCCACAAATCCCAGAGCAGCCACCCCAACCCTGCATCCCACAGATCCCACCGATCCCGGAGCAGCCACCTCAGCCCCACACCCCACAGATCCCAGAGCAGCCACCTCAGCCCCACATCCCACAAATCTCAGAGCAGCCACCCTACAAATGCCCCCCCAGCCCCACATTCCACAGACCCCACAGATCCCAGAGCAGCCCCCCAGACCCCACAGATCCCGGAGCAGCCCCCCAGACCCCGAAGCCCCCTGGGCTTGGGGCCGTGGCCGCTCACCTCCAGGATGGTGCAGCGCTCCGACTGGCACTCCACGTCCTCGCAGGGCTGGAACATGCCCAGGGTGACGCAGTTGAGCAGGATCACCAGCATGCTGACGTGCTCGAACCAGGTGTCAGGGGTTAAGGACAGCACGGCGTGGGGAGGGGACACCCAGGGGACACCCCAAACCATCCTCCCATCCAAAGCCCTTCCCCAGGTTATTCCCAGCCCCAAATCCCGGGTTTCGGCAGGGAATCACCCCACAGCAGGAGAGCAGCTCGAGGGCACCGCCAGCAGAGCAGGGCCCAGCTCCTCGCTCCAGTCCTGCCCAATTCCCTCTGGAGCTGTGGGAATGAGGTTCTGGCATCTCAACCCCATTCCTGCATCTCCAGGAATTACAGATTCCATCCTGAGATTCCCAATGGGAATGAGGTTCTCTCATCCCAAACCCACTCCTGCATCTCAAGAGAACACAGATGACACTCCGAGATCCACATCCTGATGGGAATGAGGTTCTGCAATTCCGACCCCATTCCTATATCTCAAGAAAACACAGATTCCATTCTGAAATCCATATCCTCATAGGAATGAGGTTCTCTCATCCCATTCCTACACCTCCAGGAATGGCAGATTCCTCTGTGAGAGCCACATCCTGACAGGAATGAGGTTCTGTCATCCCAATCCTGTTCCAGCATCTCCAGGAATTACACATTCCATTCTGAGATCCATGTCCTGGTGGGAATGAGGTTCTGTCATCCCAACCCCATTCCCACACCTCCAGGAATGACAGATTCCACTGTGAGAGCCACATCCTGACAGGAATGAGGTTCTCTTGTTCCATCTCCATTCCTACATCTCAAGACGAGACAGATTCCATTCTGAGAGCCACATCCTGCCTGGTGGGAATGAGGTTCTCTTGTTCCAGCCCCATTCCCACACCTCCAGGAATGACAGATTCCACTTTGACATTCCTGATGGGAATGAGGTTCTCTCATCCCAACCCCATTCCTGCATCTCAAGAAAACACAGATTCCATTCTGAAATCCATATCCTCATAGGAATGAGGTTCTCTCATCCTAAACCCATTCCTGCATCTCCATGGATGGCAGATTCCACTCTGAGATTCCCAATGGGAATGAGGTTCTCTCATCCCATTGCTGCATCTCAAAAAGAGACAGATTCCACTCTGAGATCCACATGATGGGAATGAGGTTCTCTCATCCCAATCCCATTCCCAAATCTCCAGGAATGATGGATTCCATTCTGAGAGCCACATCCTGATGGGAATGAGGTTCTGTAATTCCAACCCCATTCCTGCATCTCCAGAAATGACAGATTCCATTCTGAAATCCATATCCTCACAGGAATGAGGTTCTGCAATTCCAAACCCATTCCCACATCTCCAGGAAATGACAAATTCCACCCTGAGATTCCCAGTGGGAATGAGGTTCTCTCATCCCATTCCTGCATCTCAAGAAGAGACAGATTCCACCCTGAGATCCACATCCTGATGGGAATGAGGTTCTGTTCCAACCCCATTCCTGCATCTCAAGAAGGGACAGATTCCATTCTGAAATCCATATCCTCACAGGAATGAGGTTCTGTCATTCCAACCCCATTCCCACATCTCCAGGAATGACAGATTCCACTCTGAGATCCACATCCTGATGGGAATGAGGTTCTCCCAGCCCAACCCCATTCCTGCATCTCCATGGATCTCAGATTCCATTCTGAGATTCCTGATGGGAACAAGGCTCTCCCATCCCAACCCCATTCCCACATCTCCAGGAATGACGGATTTCACCTCCTGCTGGACAAGCACAAAGCACAGCTGAGCTGGTGGGGCCAAAGATGGGAATGTTGGGATTCAGGATCCAGAGGACACAAAAAAGAAGGAAAACGCTCCCAGTTCAGTCCCCAAAATTCCCCCGTGTTCCTCACGGGATCCACCAGCGCTCAATTAACCGATAATTAATTGATCTGAGCAGGAGGCAGTGATTTGAATCAGTACAAAATAGGCCCAAAGTTGCTGTTTGCTGCTGGCAGGACAATTAAAATCCCCACCAAAAGCCGGAATAATTCCACAAATGCAGCGGGAGCAGGAGAAGCGTTTCTAGGGGAAATAATTGGGAACATCTGGATGTGAATAAACCTTTGTGCTCCGAGCCCACACCTGGGGGAGGCTGAGACAGGCACAGACATTGAATTATTCCTGATAACAGCAATTCCTGCACAAAAACCCTCCCGTGTCGATTCCTTAGGAATGATTTATCCGGGGTTTTATCCGTTCAGGATAAAATTTATTGCAGCAGATCAGGCCTTCAGTCCCAAACTGGTTTTATACATCCTTATTTAGCCAGGGAAATAAAAAAAGGCAAAATCAGATTTCCCTAAAATCTGATCCCAACCCAGTTCTTGTTTTAGAGGAGTTTTAATTGGAAGTTAAATGTAATTTAATAAAATAATATTAATTTAATTAGATAGAATTTAATTCGGAGCTGAGAACCAACAGGGAAGACTTGGAAACCTGATTGTCCAAAATGGAAATAAATGTAGGAAATGTGAGAAATAAATGAAATAAAATCCCAGCCACACTGGGAGCAAAGCAGGACAAGCTCCTGATGGGATTTTTCCATCACAGAAATCCCAATGTTGGTTTAATTTCTCCCTCCTTTCCATGATTTTTCCCACCTTTAGGAGCTGTTTGGACATTTTTCCCTGATTTGGATAATCCAATCCCACAGATCAGACACCCAAATCTGACCCAAAAACCCCAACCATGACCCCATTCCCAATATTTCCATGGAGCAATGGGATCCATGTGAAATTCCCTATAAACAGAGCTCCTGTGCTATTCCCAAATCACCTGCAGTTGCATAAATTCCCTTTATTATACTTGCAGATTTTTTTTTCCCCTTTCAAGTCCCCAAAATCAGAGCCTGTGGATCTGGAACTGTTTAAAGGCTCTGCTCATCCCATCCCCCAAAAATTCCTTTTTTTCCCATCTCCTGACTGATCTAAAAGTGCTTTTTGTGGCTAAATCATCCCCAGCAGGAGGAGAATTCACCCTGGAGTTGAAATCAGCTCCTTAATTCCCTAAAACCAGGCAGAGGCACTGCTGTCCCCACCCCTGTGACCCCAAAGATGGAATTTGGGGTTTGGAGATGGCAAAGATGTTTGGGTTTTCCAAGAGGAAAAGGAAAGATCTGTCAGGACTTTGTGCTTGTGGGTGTTTGGAGGGGGAAGGGAAAAAAGGGGGAAAAAGTGGGAAAAGCCTGACACCCAGGGATTGAACAGAGGCAAGATCATGACCCTATTTTCCCATAATCCTATTATTTTTAGGGGATTTTAACCTGTCCTTTTCCACTTTTCCCAGTTATTATGGAGCTCCACCATCCCTCTCCCAAATCCTACAAATATTCCCACAATAAACAGAGCAAAAAATGAAAAAAAATCTGGGATGGCATCACCACTGTGACAAATCAACTGCCATGGACTGAAGGACACAATTCCCAAATTCCCAAATGTCCCAGAGGGAGCAGCTCCATTGAAAAATTCCCAAATTCTCATTCCATGTGGGAGAGAGGCCGGAGCCACAGGCCTGACACACAGGGACTGAACAGAAGCAAGATCAGGGCACTGTTTTCCCATAATCCTATTATTTTTAGGGGATTTTAACCTGTTCTTTTCCACTGCCAAATCCCAGTGGATTTGGTTATCATGGAACTCCACCATCCCTCTCCCAAATCCCATAAATATTCCCACAATAAATACAGAAAAAAAAAAGAAATCACCACTGTGACCAATTCCCAGCTTTCATCTCGTGCCTTGGAATGAAGGACACAATTCCCAAATGTCCCACAGGGAGCAGCTCCATTGAAAAATTCCCAAATTTTCATTCCATGTGGGAGAGAGGCTGGAACCACCAGCCTGACACACAGGGACTGAACAGAAGCAAGATCAGGACACTGTTTTCCCCATAATCCTATTATTTTTAGGGGATTTTAACCTGTTCTTTTCCACTGCCAAATCCACTGGGATTTGGTTATTATGGAGCTCCACCACCCCTCTCCCAAATCCTACAAATATTCCTGCAATAAACACAGAAAAAAAAAAAAAATCACCACTATGACAAATCAACTGCTTTCATCCTTGGATTGAAGGACACAATTCCCAAATTCCCAAATGCTCCAGAGGGAGCAGCTCCACTGAAAAATTCCCAAATTTTCATTCCACATTGGAGAGAGGCCAGAGCCACAGGCCTGACACCCAGGGACTGAACAGAAGCAAGACCAGGGCATTATTTTCCAATAATCTTATTATTTTTAAGCCACTCAGAGGATTTTGCAGACTTAACCCCTGATTTTAACCCCTGGGATTTGGCAGGATCCTGGTTATTATGGATCTATCCCAAAGCCCTAAATCCCAGTTTGGTTCTGAGGAAAAATAAATGTTTATACCGGGAGGAGAGGCCGAGGGGAGTGTAAAATGTGAGGAATAAATGTATTAATAAATATGATGTATTAATAAATATAATGTATTAATAAATATAATGTATTAATAAATATAATGTACTAATAAATATATTCACACACAGAGATATCCTGGGAATTCCAGAGCATTCCAGGGATGCTCTGCTCCTCCCAGAGCATTATAATAAATAAACATATATTTATAATATATATAAATATAAACCCTACCACTAACATGTTAACTATCAACACTTACCACCTGTAAAAAATATGAACCAAAGCCCAAACTGGAGATAATAATAATTAAAAAAAAAACCAAAACCACAACCAAAAAATTTTAAAACCACTCTAAAAAACCAAACCCAAGCAAAACAATTCCTAAAATGTAGAAACCAATTTATAAAATATAAATATACATAATAGTCTAAGAATAAAAAAATAAATATATATAATAGCCTAAGAATAAAAAAATAAATATACATAATAGCCTAGGAATATAAAAAATATACATAATAGTCTAATTATATAAAAAACATACATAATAGTCTAGTAATATAAAAAATAGAAATATGCAACAAGTTAATATAATAAAAAGTATTAAAAATTAATCACCAACAATAAGTGTACTCTTAACTAAATACCAAACACCCAACCATTTAACCCTTTCCTTTATCTCCATCTTCTATTATCTCTTTTTAAAACCTTTTAAATTTTTTTAAAAAATAATTTTTTTGAAAAATAAACCTTATTTTTTACAACCAGTGGCTATTCCCAGTCCGGGCTGACTCGTGGGATTCTCCAGATCCTCCCCCAAAATCCTGGAACGGTTCCAAGCTCCATCCCAACCCTGATTCCAAGGGAATCAACCCCAGCTCCCCGAGGTTTTGTAAACAAACCCCAGCACACAAAATTCTCCCAAAGCTCGGCATTAATGGAAAAGCTTTGGGGCTGCTTTTTATTTTTAATTTTTTTTCCCTTTTTATTTTCAGGCAGCGATAAAAGAAAAGTCCTGCAGACCTCCCCCTGCAGCGCCCGCAACCCAAACACACGAGGAGTGGGAGCTGCAAACAGGTGACAAAAGCCCTTTTTTATACCTTTTTGTCCCTTTTTTTCCTTTCTCCCCCACTTTTTTCCCCTATTTTTTCCCTTTTCCCCAGCTTTTCCCCCAGCTTTCCTACCTCAGCTCCCTCGGAATCCCCGGGATTCCCTCAGGGAATTCTGAGGGCAGGAGGTTCCTGTCCCAAAGAGCACGGAAGGAGCAGAGTGAAGAAATGTGGGAGTAGAGAGGAGACAAAATCCCTTTTTTATCCCTTTCCCCCCTTTTTTTTATGCCTCTTCCCCCCCTTTATTATCCCTTTTGTTCCCCAGCTTTTTTTCCCAAGCTCTCCTACCTCAGCTCCCTCAGGATCCCCGGGATTCCTTCAGGGAATTCTGAGGCCAGGAGGTTCCTGTCCCAAAGAGCACGGGAGGAGCAGAGCGAAGAAATGTGGGAGTGGAGAGGAGACAAAATCCCTTTTTTATCCCTTTCCTCCCACCTTTTTTATCCCTTTTTTCCTCCCTTTATAATCCCTTTTTTACCCCATCTCTCCTACCTCAGCTCCCTCGGAATCCCCGGGATTCTGTAAGGGAATTCTGAGGGCAGGGAATTCTGAGGGCAGGAGGTTCCTGTCCCAAAGAGCACGGGAGGAGCAGAGCGAAGAAATGTGGGGTTGGAGAGGTGAAAAAAATCCCTTTTTTTCCCTTTCCTCCCACCTTTTTTATCCCTTTTTTCCTCCCTTTATAATCCCTTTTTTTCCCAAGCTCTCCTACCTCAGCTCCCTCGGAATCCCCAGGATTCCTTCAGGGAATTCTGAGGGCAGCAGGTTCCTGTCCCAAAGAGCACGGGAGGAGCAGAGTGAAGAAATGTAGGAGTGGAGAGGAGACAAAATCCCTTTTTTATCCCTTTTTTTATCCCTTTTCCCCCCCTTTATTATCCCTTTCTTTCCTTCTCCAGCCTTTTTCCCTAGCTCTCCTACCTAAGATCCCTTCAGGATCCCTGGGATTCTGTAAGGGAATTCTGAGGGCAGGAGGTTCCCCTCACAAAGGGCACAGGAGGAGCAGAGCGAAGAGATGGGAGGTTGGAGAGGTGACAAAATCCCTTTTTTATCCCTTTTCCCCTTTTTTTTTTAATCCCCTTTTCCCCCCAGCCTTTCTCCCCAAGCTCTCCTACCTCAGCTCCCTCGGGATTCCCTCAGGGAATTCTGAGGGCAGGGAATTCCTGCCACAAAGGGAGGAGCAGAGCGAAGAAATGTGGGGTTGGAGAGGCGACAAAATCCCTTTTTTCTTCCTTTTCCCCTCCCTTTTTTTATCCCTATTTTTCCCCTAGCCTTTTCCCCAGCTCTCCTGCCTCAGCTCCCTCGGGATTCCCGGGATTCCCTCGGGGAATTCTGAGGGCAGGGAATTCCTGTCACAAAGGGCACAAAGGGAGGAGCAGAGAGAAGAAATGTGGGGTTGGAGAGGTGAAAAAAATCCCTTTTTTTCCCTTTCCTCCCACCTTTTTTGTCCCTTTTTCCCCCCTTTATAATCCCTTTTTTACCCCAGCTCTGCTGTCTCAGCTCCCTCGGGATCCCCGGGATTCCCTCAGGGAATTCTGAGGGCAGGGAATTCCTGCCACAAAGGGAGGAGCAGAGAGAAGAAATGTGAGGTTGGAGAGGTGACAAAATCCTTTTTTTTAATCCCTTTTTTCCACACCCTTTTCCCCAGCTCTCCTACCTCAGCTCCCTCGGGATCCCCGGGATTCCCTCAGGGAATTCTGAGGGGAGCAGGTTCCCCTCACAAAGGGAGGAGCAGAGCGAAGAAATGCGGGGTTGGAGCCGGGAGGAATTTGGGAATGGCTTCTCCCTCCTCCTGGCTAATTAAGGCCTTGCCGCTAATTAAGGCCTTGCCGCTAATTAAGGCCCTATCCCTAATTAAGGCCCTGCTCGTTAGCAGGGGGCAGGGCTGGGGGTGTTTCCTAAGGGATCAGGCTTGGTGTCTGAAATTGGGGAAAACCCCGCAAACCTTCATTTATAAAAATTCCAGGAATGTTTTTCCCGGAGGGTGACAGATCCCAGCCAGGCCTGGATAAGCCAGGCTTTAAACGGGGCTGGAAATCCTTGGATTTGTCCCATTTTCCAGTGAGTTTGCACGCTGAGGGTGCTGCAGGGAACAGATTCCTGCAGTGATCCATCAGGGCAGCTTTTCCTGCACTTTGAACCTTGATGGATATTTTAATGTTTAGAGTTTAGTCCTGGCTCAGGCACGTTCATAAATCCAACCAGAGCTGGCCCAAATCCAGCAGAGCGCTTCCACCAGGATTTTCCTGTGCATTTTACCCAGGATTTGGGCAGGGAATGGTCCCAGCCAGGCCTGGATAAGACAGGTTTAAACTGGGCTGGAAATCCTTGGATTTGTCCCATTTTCCAGTGAGTTTGTACCCTGAGGGTGCTGCAGGGAACAGATTCCTGCACTGATCCATCAGTGCAGCTTTTCCTGCACTCCGAGCCCTGATGGATATTTTAATGCTGAATGATGAGTTTAGGGTTTAGTCCTGGCTCAGGCACATCCGTAAATCCAACCAGAGCTGGCCCAAATCCAGCAGAGTGCTTCCACCAGGATTTTCCTGTGGATTTCACCCAGGTTTAGGGCAGGGAATGGTCCCAGCCAGGCCTGGATAAGACAGGCTTTAAACTGGGCTGGAAATCCTTGGATTTGTCCCATCTTCCTGGATTTCACCCAGGTTTGGAGCAGGCAGGGCTGGAATTGGAAGCTGAGGCTGGAGCAGAGGAATTCCTGGGAAGCAAAGGAGGGCAGGGATTGGAGGCCCAGCAAAGATGAGCTGGAATTTCTCAAGTTCTGCCAGGGCACTTTTCCTTATCTCCATTCCCTCCTTCCAAACAAAACCACTGCTTAGGGGGTGATTTACAAGAGGGAATCACTCCAGGCTTTCAGCTGGAATAGGGGAATTCTGTGTGCAGGAAAAACAACCCAAATCAGTTTTTTTTGGTTTTTTTTTTTTTTCCCTCTCAGTAGCAGAGCAAAGCTAAAACAAGGCTTGGAATGAAAGCCGAAGGAATCCCAGGACTCGCAGAGCTCCAGGCTGAGCACAGCCAGCAACAAACACGAGCTCCAATCAGCACTTCCCACCCCGGGCTGAACTCGCTGGAGCTGCCTGTGCCAAACTCCTTTTCTTGGAGAGAAATCCCAACATAAGTCAGGTGTGAATTCATTTCCAAGCACAGCCAAGCTGGGAAAAATCTGAACAGACACCGGGGTGAGGCCGCCAGGAAAATCCTCGGGAAGGCTTTTCCCTCTGGGACAACTCAGGGATTTAATTCCAACATAATGACTGCAACATGGGGTATTGTTAATAAATCCAGGGAATCCCTCATCCCATTGCCCTGGGTTAATTCCAGCAGGTTGGGACTGCAGGGATCCAAGCACATGGAGGAATCGATGGAATTTGAAGAAAAAAAGACAAGAAGAAAAAACCATTCCAGAGGGGCTGCACAGGGAAGGGGAAAAGGGATTTTTGAGGGAAAAATGGGAAAGAGAAAGGTGGCAAAGGCTGGAAATTCCTTGGATGCTCCAGCTCTAAGATGTGGAGGAATCAATTGAATTTTAAGAAAAAAAAACACAGAAGAAGAAAACATTTCAGGGGGGTTGCAGAGAGAAGGGGAAAAGGGATTTGGGGGAAAAATGGGAAGGGAGAGGTGGCAAAGGTTGGAATTTCATTGGATGCTCCAGCTCTAAGATGTGGAGGAATTGATTGAATTTCAAGGAAAAAAACACAGAAGAAGAAAACATTCCAGGGGGGCTGCACAGGGAAGGGAAAAAGGGATTTTTGGGGGAAAAAGTGGGAAAGACAAAGGTGGCAAAGGCTGGAATTTCATTGGATGCTCCAGCTCTAAGACATGCAGGAATTGACTGAATTTCAAGGAAAAAAGGAAAAAACAACAGGAGGAAAAAACCATTTCAGGGGGGCTGCACAGGGAAGAGAAGAGGGATTTGGGGGAAAAATGGGAAAGGAAAAGGCAGCAAAGGCTGGAAATTCCTTGGGCTTTGGCCCCTGGAGTTTGGGAGCCCTCCACAGCTCTGGGGCAATATTAATATTAATATTAATAAATATTAATAATTAACCAAGCCCCAGTGCCTTATCTCTCCTCATCCCCTGCAGCGCCACGTCCTCGTCTGGCAGCTCCGAAGGAAAATGGGGACATTTGGGGACAAAGCTGGGATAGATAAAAGCGTCCCCGCTCCCTCCTTTCTCCAGCTCCTGATTTATCCTGCTCTCCCATTTATTCATTCTGCTCTCCCATTTATTTTTCCTGCTCTCCCGTTTTTATTCTGTTTTCGCAGCTGTTTCCCCACGACGAAGTTGCAGCTTCCCCAAAACACAGGAATGCTTTGGATAGGGACTGAGCAGCCCTTGGAAGGATTAAAAAGAAAGGGAAAATCAAGGAAAAATCTGATTTTTTTTTTTCCCTGCATGTTAAATTTCGGATGGAGGCCACGCTGGAGAGGGAATATTTTGATTTTAGGGAAAGTTTTGGCTGCTGTGGGGTGGCCAGGGGAAGAAATAATTTGAAGGAGCAAGGCCAGACTTGAATTAAATCCCCACAGGGTAAATTATCAGGGATTTACCTGAGGGAAATGAGGAATTCCAAACCTGTTCTCCCTCTTTCCAGGCTCCAGAAAAATCATGGAGCACACCCTGGTGCAAAAAAATCCATCCTGGAAGTGTCCCCGGCTTTGGTTTTGGGGAGCTGGAGGCAGCTGGGACCACCCTGAGACACCTTTGGGTTTGGGGTCGTGTGTCCCTTCCCAAACTGCCCGGGAGCTTTGGGAATGCTGATCCCAATCCTTGGATTTGCCTCCTCCTCATCAATCCCTCTCTTTTTAGGGGTTTTTTTGGGTGTTTTTTTTTTGTTTGGTTGGTTTTTGGGGTGGGTTTTTTTTGTTGTTTTTTGGGGTTTTTTGTCTTTTTTGCTGTTGTTGTTTTGGGGGGTTTTTGTTTGTTTGTTGGGGTTTTTTTGAGGAATTGGGGCAAAAAACCTAGAAAATGACACGTTTTTAGATCCATGAGGAATTTGGACTTGGAGAGCTTTGGGAATGCATCAGAGCAACGTGAATTCATGGAGCAGACACAAACCCCATCCCAGGATTTCCCCTCACCGGTGGGGAATTCTGCCCTGGGATTTCCTGGGAATTGTGATTTATTGGGAGCTCTGTCAGGAGGAGCAGTGCTGAAATCTCCCGTTTTTCCCAAGGATTGCCGTTCCCTGCCCCATTCCCAGGATCCTGGCACGGCCCCGTGGCTCAGCACCTCCGAGCTGCCGATGGATTTATCCCCCCTGGAAATCTCCTGGATTATCCGCGGGTCAGCACAGAGGAATCGGGACCTAACGGGGCTGATTGGCACAAGATCACATGGAGAACTAATCAATCCTAATTATTCCTAAGTAATTATTCCTAATTATTCCTGCGGGATCCGGCGTTTTCCAGAGGGGAGCACCTGCAGGAGGACGATGGAGGGATGCAATTCCAGGGGGATGCAATTCCTGAGGGATGCAATTCCCCAGGGATGCAATTCCAGAGGAATGCAATTCCTGAGGGATACAATTCCAAGGATTTGGCTTTGGAATTCCACTTTGCCACCCTGGAATTCTGCTTTGCCACCCTGGAATTCCGCTTTTCCACGCTGGAAATTCCCCTTTTCCACCTTGGAATTCCGCTTTGCCACCATGGAATTCTACTTTTCCACCCTGGAAATTCTGCTTTTCCACCTGGAATTCTGCTTTTCCACCCCAGAATTCCACTATTCCACCCTGAAATTCTGCTTTGCCACCCTGGGAATTCCGCTTTGCCACCTTGGAATTTTCCTTTTCCACCCTGGAATTCCGCTTTTCCACCCTGGAATTCCAGATTCCGGGCAGAACTCAGCTCTGCCCAACCCAACCAGAAATTCCTCCCTTTTTGTGGCCCGGCAGCCTCGCTCCGGGCTCAATCCAATCTTTTCTTTGGGAAGCAGAACTGCCGGGTGTCGTCACAGCCTGCCCCGGTTTAATCACGTTAAAAGCCACCGAGACGGAATTATTGGGGATTAGGGATGAATGAGGCTTTTAAAGCTTATGGGAAAAAAAAAACCCAAAAACCCCTTCCAATCAGGAAAAATCCAATTGCTGCTCCCAACCGGGCTCTAAACCAACCCAACTCCCAAAGGCAGAAGTGTTGGGAAAGCTGGAGGAGGAGGGGAGATCCCGATCCGGAGCATTCCCAATCCCAGGACACGGAGGGGGCATTTAGGTCAAGGCTGGAGACATCAAACCCTCGCTCCTGAGCTTGGGATTTAACGAGCTTTGGGACTTAACGAGCGAGGGATCAGCAGCAGAAGTTTAAATACTTCCAGGGATATTCCTCTTCCAGGGAAAGCTGCGCCCTGGGAAGTCTGGAAAAATCCTTTATCCCTTGGGGATGTTCCCTGGGAGCTTGAGGGTGGTGGGGGGGTTTGGGGAGGTGATGTCCAAAAAGGATTTTCCCTCAGCTCTCATCTTTTCCTGGAATTCCAATGAATGAGGAATTAATTCCTGGTTATCCAAATGAGTGAAACACTCAGAGCAGCCCCTTCCCCAAATCCAGGGAGAGACAGAAAAGAGAAGGAAAAGACGGAAATAAAAAAATCCCTGTCCTCGTGTGTGGGCTGTTCATTCAGATCCCGGAAAAATATCAGGGGGTTAAAGGGAAAATGTCATCGCTCCAAAGGGGCTCCCGGGGAGGAGCGTGGGAGGGAAACGCTGCTCCCTCCATCTGCTCCCGGCACGGAGCTGCGCCCGGATCCTGCTGGGGATCCACGCGGATCCGCGCCCTGCCCGGAGCTCCGAGCCGCTCCGGGAAGTTTCTCTGGGAGCTGCCATTCCAAGGGAAGTTTCCTGCCAGGAGCACGAGTTCAGGGAATGCTCAGGAGGCTCCCTCAGCGCCCTGCTGAAAGCTGGGAAGAGCTGAGGGTGGGACAAGGGATGTCCATGTGGAGAGTTTTGGGATGTCCCTGTGGAGAGTTTTGGGATGTCTGTGAGGAGAGTTTTGGGATGTTCATGTAGAGAGTTTTGGGATGTCCATGTGGAGAGTTTTGGGATGTCACTGTGGAGAGTTTTGGGATATCCATGTGGAGAGTTTTGGGATGTCCCTGTGGAGAGTTTTGGGATGTCTGTGAGGAGAGTTTTGGGATGTTCATGTAGAGAGTTTTGGGATGGCCGTGTGGAGAATTTTGGGATATCCATGTGGAGAATTTTGGGATGGCCGTGTGGAGAGTTTTGGGATATCCATGTGGAGAATTCCCACCAAAAAGCAATGCTTCGGGTTGGGAAGGACTTCAAGCCCATCCAGTTCCAACCCCAACACCTTCCACCATCCCAGGTTGCTCCAAGCCCTGTCCAGCCTGGCCTGAAACACTTCCAGGGAATCTGGGAATCTGTGCCAGGTTCTCCCCACCCTCCCGGCCAGGAATTCCTGCCCAATATCCAATCCAAGTGTTCCTTCATTGAATTGAAACCCATCACCCCTTGGATTCCCACAAGGATTCCAACTCCTGCCCCTCACAGGGAATTTTACACTCTGGATCCAACTCTTCCCCATGCACGCCTCGTGTGGACATCGCTCCAATGGGATTGGCTGCTCCAAACCCATCCCCACTCCCGTGGGAAGATGGATGGAAAAACAAAGGCTGAGAGCTCCAAAGCCTGGAGCTCACCCTTCAGAGATGCCCTCCAAAAGCTCCCCAGAGTTCATTATTCCAAGATCCCGGGTTTCCAGGCGTGGGTTCCCACCAAAGGCAGGAGGAGCCCATGGCAGAGCCCCAAGCTCTGTCCCTGTCCCTGTCCCATCCTGGGAACGCCGCTCTCTGTGGGATTTGGGAGTCTCCCCACTCTGTTGCCTGCTGAGCTGCTCCAGCCAGCCCCAGCCTTTCCCAAACTCCCCCTGCCCACGGCTGGCACAGGCTCAGCCGTTCCAGTGACATTTACTCCCACCAGCATTTGGAGATCAGCTCGACATTTGGGATGATTCCTGCCGGAAACATTCCAGAGCCTGCTGGCTCCTGAGGGTTCCTGTTCAGCATGAGCACAGGGGTTTAGGCTCGACCCAGCCAGGCTGAGCCCAGGATAAGCTCGGTTTATCCAAATCCCGCCCTGGCTGCTGCTGAGGGATGAGCAAAGCTTTGCTTCCCACAATCCTGGAATGGGCTGGGAGGGACCTTAGAGCTCATCCAGCCTGTCTTGGGTTGGGTAGGCAAGAGATTTGTGTTCGATTTCATCTGCTGTAAAAGCAGAGATTTCTTTATCAGATATTTCTTTATTTCTTGTAACTCCAGGGGAAGGGGGGCAGATCCCTTCTGATAATGGGGCAGCCTTAAATCCAGCTGGGGCAGGGTTTGTTATCTCTGGGGCAGGGTTTGTTATCTCTGGGGCAGGGTTTGTTATCTCTGGGGCAGGGTTTGTTATCTCTGTCACCACCCGTCCATCCTCCAGGGGATATCTGCTGATAATGGGCCATGAAGGGTCACCAGTGACGTCACACATGACATCATCCCATTGTATATCCTCTGATACTGGGTCATGCAGGCTCACCAATGACATCACACATGACATCATCCCATTGGGAGATGCTCCACCCAGTGTGGGCGGAGCCAACCATTCCCACCTGGATAAAAACTGAGACTCAGGAATAGCAGGGATCCAGGTTTTTTCCACCAGAGGAAGACCAGACCCATCTCACCACAGCCGGGATCCATGGAATGACCTGGGATAGTGGGAAGTGTCCCTGGTCATGGCATGAGATGATCCTTAGGGTCCCTCCCAACCCAAACCATTCCCTGGTCCCACACTGCCACATCCCAAAATAAATCCCAAAACAAATCCCAAAATGAAATCCGGCCCCAGGGATCTCGGAAGGTTTGGGCTCCTGACGTGATTAAAATGACCAGACAGGGGTTTTCCATCAGAGATTCCAAGAAAAGAAGGGAAACAGCACCAAACAGCACCAAACAGCACCAAACAGCACCAAACCAGCACTAAACAGCACCAAACAGCATCAAACAGACCAAACCAGCACCAAACAGCAAAATTTGGATTTGCAGGAAGCAAAACCCAAAGGAAACTCCTGGGGGAAAAGCCGGATCCAGGGGGTTCCCAGCTGGGAGCCAAATCCCACAGTGGGAACCAGACCCCGAGCTGGATCTGGGTGATCCTGCAGATCCCTTCCGACCCAGCCCAGTCCGTGATTCAGCTTCCTGCTGTGCTCATCCCGGGATTTGGGATGCCCTGGGGGCCGTGGGGTGGGTGCATCGAGGTCGGAGCCATGGATCAATCACCAACAGCTTCCCAATGATTCCCAGCAGGAAAGGACAGGGATTCACAGTAATTTCCAGTAGAAAAGGACAGGGATTCACAATGATTCCCAAGAGAAAAGAACAGGGATTCCCAAGGATCCTCAATATAAAAGGACAGGGATTCACAATGATTCCTAACAGGAAAGGACAGCAATTCCCAATAATTCCCAACAAAAAACAGCAGGGATTCCCAATGATTCCCAGCAGAAAAGGACAGGGATTCACAGTAATTCCCAGCAGACAAGGACAGGGTTTCCGAATGATTCCCAAGAGAAAAGGACAGGGATTCACAGTAATTCCCATCAGAAAAGGACAGAGATTCCCAATGATTCCCTGCAGAAAAGGACAGGGATTCACAATGATTCCCAGCAGAAAAGGACAGGGATGCCAAAAGATTCCCAACAAAAATTACAGAGATTCACAATAATTCCCAGCAGAAAAGGACAGGGATTCCCAATAATTCCCATTGGAAAAGGACAGGGATTCCCAATAATTCCAAATAATTCCCATTGGAAAAGGACAGGGATTCCCAATAATTCCCAACAGAAAAGGACAGGGATTCCCAATAATTCCCATTGGAAACGGACAGGGATTCCCAGCAGGATCCCTTGGCGTGGGACAGGGCTCACAGGCGCAGCCTGGGGATCAGCAGCCCCGGCCCCTCCATGAGTTCCTTTCATCTGCTGCAAAATATATAAAAAACAGGACCAAATTCCCAAATAAAGCTGTTTTCTGCCCAAGTTGCTGCCCAAGCCCCGTGATTGGAATCCTCTGCTTCCCCTCCCTCTGCGCCCGCCTGTTCCAGCTGAGTGAACAAAGGAAAATCCAAATAAAATCGAGCGAGCGCGGCTGAGACAGGAACGGGGCCCTGCAAACAGAGCCAGCCTGGCCAGAGGCACAAAGGGATGGCCTGGATTCCTTCCCCAGCTCCCTTTTGATTTCCCTGGATTGAGACAGGGAAGAGAAACCCTCCAGTAAAATCCTTCCCCGGGAGCAGACGGAGGAATTAATAAATGGAGGAGGAGAGGGAGAGCAGAGCTGGCAGCGAGCTCCAAACCCGGGCTGGGCTGAGCACAAAGTTCATCTGTTCCCCCTCCTGGAAACCTTTGGCGCTTTTCCCGCCGTGTCGGGCATTCCTGGGGATGGGAATGCTCAGGGTAACCCCGAGTTCATCCCTGGTGGCAGCCGGGGGAATCCAAGCTCGGCCCGGGCAGCCGGGCTGGGCTGACAGGGTAAATCCCAAGGGTTCCCCTGCCAATCCCCCGATCCTGCCGGATATTCGATCCCCGGGACGTGCCGGAGCTAAAAATACGGGCTGGGTGTGAAAATGAAATCAGGGAAAAGCCTCGGGACGGGGATGGGAACGGGGATGGGGAAAGGGAATGAAAATGGGGATGGGGATGGGAACGGGGAAAGGGAGTGGGGATGGGAATGGGGATGGAAATGGGGACGGGGATGGGGATGGAAATGGGGATGGGGATGGGAACGGGGAAAGGGAGTGGGGATGGGATGGAGATGGAAATGGGGATGGGATGGGATGGAGATGGAGATGGGGAAAGGGGAGTGGGGATGGGAATGGGGATGGGATGGGGATGGAAATCGGGATGGGGAAAGGGAATGGGGATGGAAATGGGGAAAGGGGATGGGAATGGGGATGGGGATGGGAATGGGAATAGGGATGGGATGGGGATAGGATGGGAGTGGGGATGGGGATGGGATGGGATGGGATTGGGATGTGAATGGGGATGGGATGGGATGGGAATGGGGATGGGGATCGGATGGGATGGAAATGGGGATGGAAATTGGGATGTGGATGGGGAAAGGGAATGGGGAAAGGGAATGGGGAAAGGGAATGGGGAAAGGATGGGATGGGGATGGGATGGGATGGGGATGGGATGGGGATGGAAATGGGGAGGGAAATGGGGATGGGGAGGGATGGGGATGGGATGGGGAAAGGGAATGGGAGTGGGGCTGGGGACGGGGATGGAAATTGAGATGGGGATGGGATGGGATAGGATGGGATTGGGGATGTGGATGGGGATGGGGACGATGACAGGGATGGGGACGGGGATGGAAATGGGGATGGGGATCGGATGGGATGGAAATGGGGATGGAAATGGGGATGGGATAGGCAATGGGGATGGGGATGGGGATGGGGATGTGGACGGGGATGAGGACGATGATGGGGATGAGGACGATGACAGGGATGTGGACAGGGATGGGGACGATGACAGGGCTGGGGCTGGGGACAAGGACGGGGCTGGGGCCGGCGGTGCAGCGGAGCGGCCCGGCTGCAGAGTTTGGTGTTCCTCCCACACACCTCGCCGTTCCCGGCTGCCGCCGTTGCCAAGGGAACGCTGCCGAGGCGCTTTCCCGAGGCCCTGGAGCCGCCAGATTGGAAAGGGCAGCCCGGGAACGTGGGCGAGGCTCCGCGGGCCCCGCCGAGCCGGGCGGGGGCGGGAGCTGCACCTGAGCATCCTCGGGGTTATCCCGGAGTGAGGCACCCTGGGATCATCCCAAAGAACTGCGGGATGAGCCTCGGGATCCTTGGGCTCTCCCTCTTGGATTCTCCTTCCCGGTTTGGTTAAACACCAGGTCTGCTCCAAGGAATTTTTAATTTCTCCTGGATCACATTGATTAACCTGCTCACCCTGGGAATGGTGGGGAGGGAGCCGCCTGCAGAGCAAAAATTCCAACGTTTCTTTGGAATGTTGGGCTTGGAAAATGAAAAGGGGCCGGGGAGGGATTTACTTGAACCTTGCCAAGCTCTGGAAATTCGGGATAGCGATTCCAGCGCTTCCTCACGGAGGCGAATGGACCGACAGGGGAACAGGGGGGTCCGGCCTGCTCCGGCTTCTCCTCCTCTGTGCCAGGATTTATCCCAGAGGATGAGGAGCTGCAGGGTCTGGAAAACCTCAGGGAAAAGGATTCTCCCCGGGAAATCCAGCTTTGGGCAGGAAAAGCCGGAGCGGGGCTGCGGGAACTGCGGGATTTGTTAAGCAGCGAGGAGCGGGACGCCCTCGGCCACGGAGAGCCAGGAAATCCCATCCAAACAAATCCACGGGATTCCAAACAGATCCACGGGATTCCAAACAGATCCACGGGATCCCAAACAAACCCACGGGATTCCAAACAAACCCACGGGATTCCAAACAAATCCCGGGAGACGAAAGAGAAGCAGGGAGGGAGGGCAGCAGGTGAACCAGCAGGAAAACCAACGCTGCCCAGGGTTTTTCGGGATTGGGGCCGAATTGAGGATCAGTGTTTCAGTCCCGTTTTCCCGCTTTTTCCCTAATCCCACACGTCCCAAAAGTCTCGTTTGGAAAACCTGGCGGTCAGTGCCCCCCAGGCACGGGGAGCACCGGGATCAGGGATCATAAGGAGCCACCCGGAGCCCCGGGAGTCGGCGCTGCCGCGCCCGGCACGCGGCCACAGCTGTTCCGAGGGCTCGGGAGCGGCTGATCCCGGCCATAAAGCCGGGAGAACAAATCCCGGGAGTCATTCCTGCGCTGCCTTCTCATCCCCGCCGCGCCGGGAACAGCTGAGAAACAGCTGAGTAATGGCCGGGCTGGGGGAGGGGAGCCGGGAGCGGGGAAGCCCTGGGAGAGGGGCTGGGAGCGGGAATCCTGTGATGGGGAGGGATCCTGATCCTGGGGAAGGGATCCTGATCCTGAGGGATGGATCCTGATCCTGGAGAATGGATTCTGCTCCTGGGCAAGGGATTCCGCTCCTGGACAAGGGTTCCTGCTCCTGAGGGATGGAATCTGCTCCTGGAGATCGGATCCTGCTCCTGAGGGAGGGATCCTTCTCCTGGAGATTGGATCATGCACTTGGAGAATGGATTCTGCTCCTGGAACAAGGATCCTGCTCCTGAGGGATGGATCCTGCTCCTGGAACATGGATCCTGCTCCTGGAGAAGGATCCTTCTCCTGGAGATTGGATCATGCTCTTGGAGAAGGGATTCTGCTCCTGGAACACGGATCCTGCTCCTGAGGGATGCATCTCACTCCTGGAATATGGATCCTGCTCCTGGAGAAGGAATCCAGCTCGTGAGGGATGGATCCTGCTCCTGGAGAAGGGATCATACTCCTGGAGAATGGATTCTGGCCCTGAGGGATGGATTCTGCTCCTGGAGAAGGGATTCTGCTCCTGGAACATGGATCCTGCACCTAAGGGAGGGATCTTGATCCTGGAACATGGATTCTGCTCCTGGAGAAGGAATCTAGCTCGTGAGGGATGGATCCTGCCCCTGGAGAAGGGATCCTGCTCCTGGAGGATGGATCCTACTCCTGAGGGAGGGATCCTGCTCCTGGAACATGGATCCCCCCAAATTCTAAGTTTGGAGAAGCGAATTCCGGGCTGTCCCTGGCTGCACTCGTGTTGTTATCCCAGGATAATGCCCAGCTCTGGAAGCGGCCATGGAGCCATGGAATGCTGGGATGAGGCTGCTCCTGGTGGGAAATTCCCTCTCTGTGCTAAAACCAGGTGGAGAAAACCCATCCCAGATCCTGCAGGAACCTCCAGAGGGTGGGGAATCCATCTGGCGGGCTGGATTGAAGCCATCCCGAAATTCCTCAGGGATTTCCCAACACAAAACCCTGGGAAGAACAACCCCATCCCAAAAAGCACGGCCTGAAAATCCTAAAGATCATAAAACCCCATAAAGATCCCAGCTCCAGCTTTGAGATTTATCCCACCTGGCAGGGACAACTTCCACAGGTTATTCCAGCCCAATCCTTATCCCAAATAATTCCATGGAGCCGGCCAGGAATGACAGGGAGGGTCCCAGCCCATCCAGCAGCACCTTCAGCTCCTCCCTGTGTCCCACACACACACAGCCCTTCCTTCCTTTTCCCAGGAATTGGAATGGTTTCCCAATGTCTGCACATTCCTGCCAGCGCTTTGCCAAGATTTCACTGCAGCTCCCTGCTCCCGACAAAAATCAGGGAATCTCCTGAGCTGGGATCCCTGGGATCAGCAAATCCAACTCCTGCTCCTGCCCGGGGCAATCCCAACCCCACATCCCGGCCTGTCCCTCAGGGAACGATGCCTGCCCCAAAAAATGGGAATTTCCATTTCCAGCTCATCCTCAACGAGCCATTCCAGGTGGGAAATGACACTGGAGACCCTGGAATGCTCCAGAACATCCAGGTTGGTGGGATCAATGGAAAACACATTGGAGAGGGACCCAACCAACACAGAAAGGTGGGAAAAACTGGGAAAACACGAGTGGGATCCAAGGAAAAGTTGGGCTGCAGGGGCAGGGAAAGGAACAGCGGATTCACGGCCGGAATTCCAAGTGGGAATACAAGCCCTGCTTAGAAATTCTGGGAGGAAGGGAAGCGGATTTGCTCCCAATCCCCCCGGGAAGAGCGCGGCCCTGGCGCTGTTTAAACTCCCGGTGACATTTACCCAAGGAATGTCAGCGCTCCCGAGCCAAACATTCCGCAGGAATTGTTTCCCAACCTTTCCCTCGGCCTGCCCTGCTGAAGGTTAAACTGCTCCCTCTGCTCCCGCCCGGCCCGCGTGAGCCCTGCGGAGCGCGGCTGGAATTCCGAGGGAAGCAGCTCCTGGTACTGCGGGTGCAGCTCACACCTTTCTTCCAGGGGGAGATGGATTTGGGCACACAAAAATCTGGGAAAAATGGCCTGGAAAGGCTTGGATGGGTGGGACAGGTTGGAGAGCCAAAGATGGAAACAGTCTGGGAACACAGGGAATAAATAATTGAGGTGAACTGATCCCTCTGCTCCAGATCCGTGTGGAACGGGGCAGGAATTCCGAGGGAAGCAACTCCTGGTACTGCAGGTGAAAATCCAACTTTGCCTCCAAGGAAATCCGGATTTGGGGCACGCAAAAACTTGGAAAAATGGCCTGGAAGGGCTTGGATGGGTGGGGCAGGTTGGAGAGCCAAAGGTGGAAACTTTGGGAATGTTGGAGGGAAGAAGGGATGTGGGAGGAATTTGCCCTGGGAACAATCTGGGAACACAAGAAACCATTCAGGTGAACTGATCCCTCTGCTCCAGATCCATGTGGAACAGGGCAGGAATTCCGAGGGAAGCAGCTCCCGGTATTGCAGGTGAAAATCCAACTTTTCCTCCAAGGGGAGATGGATTTGGGGCACGCAAAAACTGGGAAAAATGGCCTGGAAAAGGCTTGGATGGGTGGGACAGGTTGGAGAGCCAAGGGTGGAAACTTTGGGAATGTTGGAGGGGAGAAGGGATGTGGGAAGAAGTTGCCCTGGGAACAATCTGGGAACACAAGAAACCATTGAGGTGAATTGATCCCTCTGCTCCAGATCCATGTGGAACAGGAGCAGGAATTCCAAGGGAAGCAACTCCTGGTACTTCAGGTGAAAATCCAACTTTTCCTCCAAGGGGAGATGGATTTGGGGCACACAAAAACTGGGAAAAATGGCCTGGAAGGATTTAGATGGGTGGGACAGGTTGGAGAGCCAAGGGTGGAAACTTTGGGAATGTTGGAGGGAAGAAGGGATGTGGGAAGAAGTTGCCCTGGGAAGAATCTGGGAACACAAGAAACCATTCAGGTGAACTGATCCCTCTGCTCCAGATCCAGGTGGAACAGGGCAGGAATTCCGAGGAAAGCAGCTCCCAGCACTTCAGGTGAAAATCCAACTTTTCCTCCAAGGAAAGCCGGATTTTGGGAACACAAAAAAATGGCCTGGAAGGGCCATTGGTGGGACAGGTTGGAGAGCCAAAGATGGAAACTTTGGGAATGCTGGAGGGAAGAAGGGATGTGGGAGGAAGTTGCCCTGGGAACAATCTGGGAACACAGGGAACAAATAATTGAGGTGAGCTGATCCCTCTGCTCCAGATCCAGGTGGAACAGGGCAGGAATTCCGAGGAAAGCAGCTCCCAGCACTTCAGGTGAAAATCCAACTTTTCCTCCAAGGAAAGCTGGATTTTGGGAACAAAAAAAAATGGCCTGGAAGGGCTGGGATGGGTGGAATAGTTTGGAGAGCCAAAGATGGAAACAGTCTGGGAACACAAGAAATAATTGAGGTGAACTGATCCCTCTGCTCCAGATCCATGTGGAATGAGGCTGGAATTCCAAGGGAAACAACTCCCGGCATTTCAGGTGAAAATCCAACTTTTCCTCCAAGGAAATCTGGATTTGGGGCACATAAAAAACTGGGAAAAAGTTTGGATTGGGTGGGACAGGCGGGCAGAGCCTGAGCTGGCAGCTTTGGGCAGGCTGGCAGCAGGAGCGGCTCCGGGAGCTCCGGGAACAGATGGACTTTCCATGGATATGGATCATCATCATCAGGGTTATTTACAGGAACTGCCCGAACGCCGCTCCCGAGCCTTGGAAAGTCGCGTTTTCCAGGAATAGCATGGAGGGAAGGGCTGGGAGCAGCCCCTGTGGAGGAGATATCCCGGGAATATTCCCAAATCCTGGCTCTGGGATTGGCAGGGAGGATGGAAAGAGATTTTTATCAGGGTTGGGATGGGAGGGAATGAATGGATTTAAATTGGATTTGAGCAAGGAAATATTCCCTGGGATGGTGGGGAGGGGTTGGGATGGAATTCCCAGAGAATCCCGGATCCCTGGAAGTGTCCAAGGCCAGCCTGGATGGGTTTGGAGCAGCCTGGGATAATGGGAAGTGTCCCTGCTCCTGGAATGGGAATGTTTGAGCTTTGAGGAACATCGAGGTCCCTTCCCACCCAAAGCATTCCATGATTCCATAACATCCCAGGATTTAGGGAATCCCCAAACCCTCTGGGACTTTGTGGAAATGTCCCAAGAGAAACACCAGGAGCAAGCCAGACTCATCCCAGCATTCCCAGAGTCAGGAAAACCCCAATCCAGGAGGATGGAACAGCAGCCTCGGACATCCCCAGGATCCAGGGGCTTCTCTGGGAATCTGGGAATCACCCTCAGAGGGAGGAATTCCTTCCCAAAAATCCCAAAAATCCCAAAAATCCACCCTGCCTTCACCACTGCTGGTTCATCATTGCTCCATCTCTCTTCTTTTTGGAAAAGCAGGAATTTTGGGAATGGCTCTGATGGATCCCGGCCCCTCGGATTCATTCCTATGGATTGCCCAAGGCAGCTTTGGATTCCCACTGGGATTGGGAATTCTCCCCCCACCCCAGCCTGGCTAATTAGTGCCCCCTCTAATTACACTCAAAGATTATTCCTCATCCAAGTGCAATTTGCAGCGCATTAATTAACTAACTAATTAATTAATTAATTAATTAACGAGCCAGGCTGACCAGCACCAATCGTTATTCTCGGCCACCTCCCCAAGCCCCAGCTCCATAAGATTCCAAGAAAAGGGAATTTTTCCCATTAAAATCCAGTCCCTGGAGGAAAGAGGGATGAACCCAGCCTTGGGAAGAGCTGAGGTGGGAAAAGACATTCCCGAATTTGGGATCGCCCCATGGAATGGCACATCCAACTCTGACTGCCCAGGAAAATCCCAAAATGGGGGAAAAATGGGGAAAAATCCAAAGGGGTGGGAATGGCTGGGATTTTGTGGTATCCAGAGGCTCCCGGGCTGCTCCATTGGGAATTCCTGCAGTTCGGGAAGGGATTGGGATGAGTCAGGCCAAAATTCCTGCCGGGAGGGGAGGGGGGAGCACAGCAGGGAGATTTCCAAACATGGCAAAGTTTGTTTGGAATTCGGGCCCGAGGAGAGATCCTGTGGGATGAAAACTCGCCGGCTACTGGATATCGCCAGAAATCCCGGAAAAAAATAAATCCTGGGATTGCTGCAAAGGGACAGAAATTCCTCCAGCACTGCTTCCCCTCTCCGTAAAATCCCGGAATTCTTGAGGCTGGAAAAGCCCTCCAGGATGGCTGATCCCACCTTGTCAGCCCAGAGCACGTCCAGGGATTCCTTGGATACCTCCAGAGGTGGGAATTGTTCGAGGAGGAGCGGGAATTTCCCAGCTTGGCCCATTCCAAGGGGATTCTGGGCCGTGTTTAGCCAGGCCAGATGTTGGGAATCGCCTCCACAGCTGGCGCTGAGCCTCTCCCGGGATTCCTGAGCCTCTCCCGGGATTCCTGAGCCTCTCCCAGGATCCCTGAGCCTCTCCCAGGATTCCCGAGCCTCTCCCAGGATTCCTGAGCCTCTCCCAGGATTCTCGAGCCTCTCCCAGGATCCCTGAGCCTCTCCCAGGATTCCCGAGCCTCTCCCGGGATTCCCGAGCTTCTCCCAGGATCCCTGAGCCTTTCCCGGGATTCCTGAGCCTTTCCCGGGATTCCTGAGCCTCTCCCAGGATCCCTCAGCCTCTCCCAGGGATCCTGAGCCTTTCCCGGGATTCCCGAGCTTCTCCCAGGATTCCCGAGCCTCTCCCAGGATCCCTCAGCCTCTCCCGGAATTCCCGAGCCTCTCCCGGGATTCCTGAGCCTCTCCCAGGATTCCCGAGTCTCTCCCAGAATTCCTGACTCTCTCCCAGGATTCCCGAGCCTCTCCCAGGATTCCCGAGCCTCTCCCAGGATTCCCAACCTGAGTTCCATCATCCTCATCCCACCTGGAGGCTCCCAAGCCCAGCTCAGCGGCAATTCCTGGCTCCAGGACATGGAAAAGTGCGGGTGGGATAATGGGAGCAGGGAGCAAACTGCAACAGCAGCCTCGGCATCGTTCCCTATGGAAAAACAGCATTCCCTATGGAACAGCATTCCCTATGGAACAGCATTCCCTATGGAAAAACAGCATTCCCTATGGAAAAACAGCATTCCCTATGGAACAACAACAGTCCCTATGGAAAAACAGCATTCCCTATGGAAAAACAGCATTCCCTATAGAACAGCATTCCCTATGGAACAGCATTCCCTATAGAACAATATTCCTTGTGGAACAACATTCCTTATGGAACAGCATTCCCTATGGAACATCAATATTCCCTATGGAACAACAACAGTCCCTATGGAGCAACATTCCCAATGGAACACCAACATTCCCTGTGGAACAACAACATTCTCTGTGGAAGAACAATAACATTCCTTATGGAACAACATTCCCTATGGAACACCAACATTCCCTATGGATCAGCCATCCCAGACAGGACAGGGAGAAGGGATGGAACACGCAGAAAAATGGGAATACACCAAGGGAATGAGGATTGGAATTCCCTTCTCTGCTGGGAGAAACCACTCGGCCCTAAAATCTCTTCCAGTGCGTCCCGGAATGGGAAAATCCATCCGGGAATTGCAGGGTGGGAACATCAGGGATGTTTTAGGCTGAGACTGGGACAAGGGCTGAGCCATTCCTGCAGGAATTCCCAGCTGGAATATCCATGGGGACATCAGCAAAAGGAGGTGGAAGGAGGAAGGAAACTTCTGGAAAAATCTTGAATTCCCACATTGGGATGAGTCCAGTTCCAAGGATGGGAATTTCCCAGCTCCAGGGGCAGGAATCTCCCAGTTTGCACAATGGAACCTCCCCCACTTCAATATCCATGGATTTCCCGCACTTTGGGAAATCCCACACTTTGGGAAAGCTCTCCATGGCTTTCCCAAATCCTGTTCAAAGTTACAAATGGATCCGGCTCCTTCTCCAGGAGGAAACACGGGACAGCCCCGGGTGGCACCGAGTGTCCCACGTGTCCCACGTGTCCCCGTGTCCATGGATGGGATCCCAGCGGGATCTGCAGCACCAAAAGGACCAAGGATTGCTTGGATAAAACATTCCCAGAATCCCAGGATGGTTTGGGTTGGAAGAGACCCCAAAGCTCCTCCAATTCCATGGGCAGGGACCTCCCGTTATCCCAGGGTGCTCCAAGCCTGGCCTCGGACACTTTTCCACAATTTCTCTGGGAATCTGTGCCAGGAATGCTCCCAGGAGGAGAAACCCGTGGCATTCCAGGCGGATCGGGGATCACACCAATTCCCTGGATTCTGAGGTGGGAATCCTTTCCCAACTGGGAACCCCGGCAGGAGCTCTGGGATGGGCTTTGCTCCTTCCCACCCAGGAATTCCCACCCAGGAATTCCCACCCAGGAATTCCCACCCCTCAGCATTCCATGAGCCCGGGGGGGGCTGGGATCCAGCTGCTCCCCCCTCCCACGCGGGGTGTGGATGGTGGGAATCCCGCGGCGCTGGCATTCCCGGCGGGAGCGCGGGGACGCATTCCTGCCCCGGCTGCCATCCCTCCCTCCCTCCCTCCCTGCCTGCAGCTGTCCCTGCTCCCTTCCCGGCCCATCCCGCCTGGAATCACGCACGTGGGGGGTCGGGATCCCTCCCACCCCGCCTGCCGAGAGTTCCAACATTTTCCAGCCTGATGGGACACAGAGACCCCGGCACGCAGAATTCCCAGCGCTCCGGCCTCTCCAAGGTTTTCCCAAGCTGTGGGAAGCCCTGGGCTGGCTCTGCTCATCCAATTCCAGAACATTCCTTTGGGACATCCAGGGATTGGCGATTCCCAGCTCATCCCTCACCCCAATCCCAGAACATTTGGGAACATCCAGGGATCAGCGATTCCCAGCTCATCCCTCACCCCAATCCCAGAACATTTGGGAACATCCAGGGAGTGGCAATTCCCGGCTCATCCCTCACCCTAAATCCAGAACATTCCCTTGGGAACATCCAGGGATCAGCGATTCCCAGCTCATCCCTCACCCCAGTTCCAGAACATTCCTTTGGGCACATCCAGGGAGCGGCGATTCCCGGCTCATCCCTCACCCCAGTTCCAGAACATTTGGGCACATCCAGGGAGCGGCGATTCCCGGCTCATCCCTCACCCCAATTCCAGAACATTCCTTTGGGGACACTCCTGGGCTGGAGGAGGGGACAGGGCCGGGAGCCATCCCGGCACTTCCCACATCAAAGGAAGATTCCCGGAGCGGGGAAGGGGGGAAGGGGAACTGGAGCCTCGCTCTGACCTTGAGATTTTCCCCGAGGATTAAAGCGGCCGCTCGGATTTCTGTGCCCGGGACAATTCCAGAGGCTCCGGAGGGTGGGAATGGCTGCGAAGGTGGCGGCGGGGGCCAGAAAAGCCTCAGCCCGAGCCCGGGAGTTTCTCCCAAACCCCAGGGATGGATGGATCCTTTGGATCTGAATCCCATTCCAAAGGGTTTCTCCCAAACCCCAGGGATGGATCTGTTTGGATTCGAATCCCATTCCAAAGGGTTCTGCCTCTCTCCCCCAAACCCAAGGGATGGATGGATGGATCCCTTGGGATTTAAATCCCATTCCAAAGGGTTCTCCCCCTCCCAAACCCAAGGGATGGATGGATCCCTTTGGATTTGAATCCCATCCCGAATGGTTCTGCCTCCCCCAATCCAAGGGAGTGATCCCTCTGGATTTCCATCCCAAAGGATTCTGCCTCCCCAAACCCAAGGGCTGAATGGATCCCTTTGGATTCACATCCCATTCCAAAGTGTTCTGCCTCCCCAAATCCAAGGGATGGACGGATCCCTTTGGATTCAATTCCCATTCCAAACGGTTCTGCCTCTCCCAAACCCCAGGGATGGATGGATGGATCCCTTTGGATTCACATCCCATCCCAAAGGGTTCTGACTCCCTCAAATCCAAGGGATGGATGGATCCCTTTGGATTTAAATCCTGTTCCAAAGGGTTCTGCCTCCCCAAACCCCAGGGATGGATGGATGGATCCCTTTGGATTCACATCCCATCCCAAAGGGTTCTGCCTCCCCAAACCCAAGGGATGGATGGAAAATGCAGAAATCCGGGATTTTCCGGCAAACACGGGGAATGCGCCGGCACCGTGTCTAACACCAAGTCAGGAATGTTTTTCCAAGAACGAAAAATATTCCCAGTTTTCCAACTGGGACAGATCCTGGCCTCGTTTCCATCCTGCTCCGACCTGGCTCTGCCCAGGGGTTGAACTCCCGGAAAAGTGGAGCAGGGAAAGGCGGGAGAGGGATGGGAGGAGAAAAGGAAAAGGGAAAATCAGGCGGAAATGTTGCGGGGAGCAGGGAGCAGAGAATTCCTGGGATTTAATGGATACAGCCTGGGAAAAGCAGCGTGGAAAAGCAGAATTCCCACAGCACCAGAGATAAATATCCCACTTCCAGGAAAAATCCTCCGAATCCGGCATCTCCATGGCCAAAATCTGACTTTTACCCAAGCTGAAAAGCAACTGGATCCGATTCCAAAGGAAATTTTGGGAAATTTTTGGCTTTCCTAGGGCGAGTCATCCCCAAGAAAAACCAGGATCAACGGGAAGTCGATCCAATAGCAAACTGCAAACAGCTCCACGTGCTTGGGTGGGATATCCAGAGCTTCCAAACCCAAATATTCCCAAAATTCCAAGCACCGTCATCCCATGGGAGACAGGAGCCAGCCTGGAATGAGCTCCCAGCTCCTGCTCCTCCCACCACCAAAATTCCAGCTTTTCCCACGTTTGCAGGATGTGTGGGAGAGGATGAGTCAAGAAAATCGGATTTTAGGATGATTTTCGTTCTCCAAAGCCAGGAAATCCCTGAGAACGGGAAATGGACTGAAATTCAACTTTGGGATGAAATTCCCAACTCGTTTTAAGTGATGAGTTCCTCCCTCTGCCGGCTCCGGGGATCTGGGAAGGGTTTGGGAAGCGATCCCAAGTTCCTGGAGAACGGCGGGTATGGATGGGGCTGCTGTGCCAGAGGGAAAGTTTAGATGGAATATTTGGGAAAAATTCCTGCCTGGGAAAGGTGGGGAGGCCCCAAATTCCCAGAAAATCTTTGGCTGCTTCATCCCTGGAATGATCCCAGGCCGGGTCGGACACTTGGAGCACCCTGGGATAACGTTGGGGTTCACCTTCAATGCTCTTCCCACCCAAACCATTCCATAATTCCATGAATTTCCAACCCCAAACCCCACATCCCCACCGCTGATGGATCAGCTCGGTTTTCCTGCTGCTCCAAAGGAAATATCCCATTATTTCAAATTCCCACATTTCAGATGCCAACTCCCATTTCCTTCCCGGGATGCTCCGGGGATCGATGGCCCAGGAAGCTGCTCCCGGTCCAAGATCCAATAATTATTGGCAAACTCCGGCGGCTCCGACGTGGGCGGGTTGCCAGGAAATGCCGGCACGAAATTCCATTTCCAGAGGGGGAAAACAAATTCCCTCAGGGATGGGGATTTATGGTCGGAGCGGGATTTTTCCATCCTGTGGGAACAGGGACGGGGAGGAGGGGAAAACTTTGGGATTCCCACTTCTCTTCCCGCTTTTCCTCCTCTCCCTTGGGACACGAGGAGCTGAGATCCATGGAGACAACGCCGAGGTGTCCAGGATCAAATCCTGCCCTCGTTATCCCAAATCCTGTGCTAATTATCCCAAATCCTGTGCTAATTATCCCAAATCCTGCCCTAATTACCCCAAATCCTGCCCTCATTATCCCAAATCCTGCCCTCGTTCCCCTTTGATCCCGGGAGTTTCTCCCTCCTCCCAGATCCCAGTAACAAAGCTGCCAAAATTCCAAAGTTTTCTACATTCCCCTTGATCCTGGGAATTCTCCCTTCTCCCAAATCCTAGTAAAACTGCTGGAATTCCAACATTTTCTACGTTCCCCTTGATCCCAGGAGTTTTTCCCTCCTCCCAGATTCCAATAACAAAGCTCCTGAAATTCCAAAGTTTTCTGTTTCCCCTTGATCCTGGGAATTTCTCCCTCCTCCCAAATCCCAATAAAACCGCTGAAATTCCAAATTTTTCCACGTTTCTCCTCCATCCCAGGATCCAGAAATAGCCCTGGCATTTCCAGCCTGTGGAATTTCCGTCCTGCCTGTGCAAATTGGATTGGGAAGAAAAATCGGCCCTGCTGAATTCCCGTTGTGATCCATCTTTTCCTGCGATCCCAATAATTTCTTGGGAATTAATGAGGCTGCAGAGATTGGACAGCAGTGCCCCTTTCCCAGGGAACTGCGAATGGATCAGGAATGTTGGGAATATCCCCCCAAATTCCTCGGAATTCTCTTTTTTCCCTGCGCTTCGTGTGGAAAAGCTGCCTTGTCCAGGAGCCTGACTGGTTCATTCCCTCAAAATTAATGGGAAAGGGAAATGGGAATTCAGGAATCTCATGGAAAAATTCTTCAGGATGGGGATGGAGCCAGGAAACTTCGCTGACTCCCTCGGTTTTTCAGGAATTTGGATTTTTGATCGTTGGGAGAAGGATGGGGGCAGGGAGCGATTCCCGGAATTCCAGGGAAGTCAAGGGGGAAAGGACAAATTTAATTAAAATATTCCTGGTGTTCCGTTCCGCGTTTCCAGCCTGGTTTTTAATTCCAAATCCCAAAAAAAAAAAAAAAGCTTTAAAGCCCCTCCCACACGGAACGAAATCACCCCGGGGGGAAAAAAAGAGGGATTAGAGCCGGAGGCACACGGATATGGATTATTCCATCCCTTGGCAAATGGAAAATAAATCATCCCATTGGAGCCAGAGCCACGAGGGCGAGGGAGGGGGGCGGAAAAACGGGAATGATCCCGCATGGATTCATCCCAGAGCATCCTTGGGATGGGACGGCTCAGCTTCCCGCGGAATCGGGGGCTCCCAGAAAAAAATATGGATTTAAAAAGGGAAAAAAAATAAAAAGGAACCACCAAGGAATGAAATGGAAAAATCCAACAATGGATAATTAGCAGCTGGAAAAGCAAAGCTGCAATTTAGGTGTCTCCAAAGGGAATTCCCAACAAGTGGCTCCGTGGATTTATTTTCCCTTTTTTCCCTTTGATCTCGCTGGCTGGGAGGAGAATTCCGACAAAACTGGAGCGAGATGGAGCAGGAAAAACCCCGGAGCGGAGACGTCGGGAATCTCCCCCTGCCCTGACCCCGCTCCCCGCCCCCGGGCTCGGTAAACAGGGAAAATCCCGCGGGATCCGAGATGTTTTCCAGAGCAAACGTTGGGCCATAAATAATGGAGCAGGAGCGGGGCTGGAATGAACGGATCCATCCCCGCCGGAGCTCCGAGCTCGGAGGGTTTCAAGGAATCCAGGATTTTTTAGGAATAACTTTAGTTCTGCAGCTTTTTTTTTTGCTGGCTGATCTCTGGAGTCTATTCCCGAAAATTCCGCATCGTCCATCCCAAAATTCCAACATCCGGGCCGGCAGCGCTCTGGGATTTGTGGGATCATTGTGGAATGTGGGAATAACCCCCAAATCCAACTCCAAAATGATCTCCCTGGAAATCACTGCTGCTCCATTCCTGGATGTATTCCAGAGCTTTTCCCATTTTTCCCAGTGGAATTCTGTCCTTGGATTTTCAAGGCTCATCCCAGGATTTCAGACTCTCAGGACATTGAGCCAAAGGTTTCCTTGGAATTATTAAATCCAGGGATTTCAGGGATTTGGCCTGGTCCAGGCTGTGCTGGAGGCTTTGGATCTTTGCCAGGATTTTTCCCGGGCTCCTTTTCCTGATTTTTTCAATCCATCCCTATGGAATGTGGACGGAGCTGCCACCAATCCTTCCCTTCGGCATCCAGCCCTGCGTCCATGACTTCCCCTGGAATTAATTCCTTCCTAACGAACCAAAATTCCATCCCCACCTGAAATCCCGATTGTTTCACTGGGGAGGAGGAAAGATGGGAGACAGGGAAGGGGTTTGCAGGGAAAATCCCGGATCCGGCAGACTTTGAACCACCCTCATTCCGCCGCTGGAATTTCACTGAGTAGGAGCTCGTGGATCCCAGGGAAATCATGGATCCTATGGAATTTATGGACCCCATGGAGCTCATGGATCTCACTGATCCCAGGGAGCTCACAGATCCTATGGAGCTCACGGATCTCATGGAACTTATGGATCCCATGGAACTCATTGCATGGAGCTCACAGATCCCATGGATCCCATGGAGCTCATGGATCCTATGGGTCCTATGGATCTCACAGATCCTATGGATCCTATGGAGCTCACGGATGTCATGGATCCCATGGAGCTCAAGGATCCCATGGAGCTCACAGACCCCAGTGATCCCACAGATCCCATTGATCTCACAGATCCCATGGATCCCATGGAGCTCATGGATCCTATGGATCCCATGGAGCTCACCAATCCCATTGATCTCACAGACCCCACAGATCCCACAGATCCCATGGAGCTCACAGACCCCGTGGATCTCACAGACCCCATGGATCCCATGGATCTCACAGATCCCCATTGATCTCACAGACCCCACAGATCCCACAGATCCCATGGATCTCACTGATCCCACAGACCCCACAGACCCCATGGATCCCACAGACCCCACAGACCCCACAGATCCCATGGACCCCACAGACCCCATGGATCCCATGGATCCCACAGATCCCATGGAGCTCACAGACCCCATGGATCCCATGGATCTCAAAGGCCCCACAGACCCCATGGATCCCATGGAGCTCACAGATCCCATGGATCCCACAGATCCCATGGATCCCACAGACCCCACAGACCCCATGGATCCCATGGAGCTCACAGATCCCATGGATCTCACAGACCCCACAGACCCCATGGATCCCATGGAGCTCACAGACCCCACAGACCCCACAGACCCCATGGATCCCACGCTGTGTCCCACATCACAAACCCAGCCTGGCTCCAAGGCCATTCCCAGCTGGAATGTTCTGCAATGGGGCGCTGGGATAAGGGCGGAGTCACCTCCTGTTTGCTCCCACTGATTCCCAGCTTTCCCCGTCATTCCCACTGCTCCTCGTGACCTTCCGGGAAGGACAGGCACGGATACAAGAGCAGCTCCCTAAATTCCATTAGCTTCCCAAAAAAATCCCTCTGCCTGTCCATGCAGGCCGCCTGAATTCCCAAATAATGAAATCTCCCGTCAGGATGATCTGATCCAAAGTGACATTGGGGAAAGGAAGGGGGGAGAAAAAATAAGGAATAAAAAGGGAGCCAGGGAGAAATGGGTTGTCCTGGCAACTGGCGATTCCTTCCCAGCATTCCCAGATTATTTCATGGAATGAACGTTTTCCAATTAAATTGATAAAATGTGGAATTTAGCTGAGGGTGACCGCTTCAGCTTTGGCTGGAAAAAAAATTCCCTCTCCAATCATTCCAATGATTATTATTATCCCAATCCTTCCTTTTCCATGGAAGGATTTAATCACGGCCTGGATTTGCTGGAAAAGCAAGAATTCCATCTTTTTTTTTTTTTTTTTTTAATGCATCCAATTTATTTTCCCCTTCAAACAATCCGAGAGGAAAAGGGGGAACAAAGCCGAGCTCGGCCCCGCGGATTAGGAAGGAGCAGCTGCGAACCTTTCCCATGGAACGATCTAATTCCGAGGTAATTATCCCGGATTTTCAACGCGCCGCTCAAAATCCCAACCTCAGCATTTTCGGGATTGACGGGAGCCGAGCGGGAACCGGCAGCGCCGCCCGGCTCCTGCTCCAAGGGCAAGGATGCCGGAATATCCTTGGAAAAGCTGCCAGGATCCGTAGATCTCCCTCCAATCCAACTTTTTCCTCTCCCGGCACCGCTGGGAATCCGGCGCGGAACGGAGGCGGAAAACGGCGAGGCCGCGCCGGCTGGTTCCGGGAATTTTCCCAGAATTTTCCCAGGAATAATTCTGGGAAAAGGAAAAGCAGGAAGCATCGGATTGAGTCGTAAATCCCTAAAAATTGGAGTAGTGCTGATCCTGCTGAGATTCCAGGATGGAGTTGGAGCCTCTGGAAAGGTTGGAAAAGTGTTTGAATTCCAGAGATAACAGTGGAAATTCGGATCCAAACATTCCAGGCTCTCCAGGGAAGCCTCTGGAAAACAGGGAATCCACTGGAGACGGGACAGGAAAACTTGGGATAATGACCCCGAGTGCCCTTTCCCAACTTTCCCTGGAGCAGCAGCTCCCCGGAGCGCCGCTCATCCAGAGGAATCCATCTGGATCCAAATCCGTTGGAATTGGGAAGAGGGAAGAGCCAAGGCTGGGAGGGAGGAATTTGATGGGATCTTTCTCATCCAAAGGCAACGGAAAACCAACGAGGGAAAGGGAATTTTTTAGAGGAATGAGCGGTTCCGAGCAGTTCCCTTTGTGCCTCTTTATCCAATGTCACAAAATTCCCACTTTTCCAGGCTTTTCTCCCAATATTCCAAGGTCAAGGAGATCTCCTTATGCCTCTTTATCCCACCACAAAATTCCCACTTTTCCCAGGTTTTTTCCCCAAAATTCCAAGGTCAAGAGGACCAATAACCCCCTCGTGCCTCATTATTCCATGCCACAAAATTCCCACTTTTCCTGAGCTTTTCTCCCAAAATTCCAAGGTCAAGGACATCCCCTTGTGCCTCATTATCCCACATCACAAAATTCCCTCTTTTCCAGGCTTTTCTCCCAAAATTCCAAGGTCAAGGAGGACCAATAATACCCTCGTGCCTCATTATCCAATACAAAATTCCCATTTTTCCCAAGCTTTTCTCCAAAAATTCCAAGGTCAAGGGGATCTCATTGTGCCTCATTATCCCACCACAAAATTCCCACTTTTTCCAGGCTTTTCTCTCAAAATTCAAGGTCAAGAGCATTCTTTGTGCCTCATTATCCCACACTATAAAATTCCCACTTTTCCCAAGCTTTTCTTTCAAAATTCCAAGGTCAAGGACATCCCCTTGTGCCTCATTATCCAATACAAAATTCCCACTTTTCCCGAGCTTTTTTCCCAAAATTCCAAGGTCAAAGGGACCAATAATCCCCCTATGCCTCATTATCCCACACTATAAAATTCCCACTTTTCCCAGTTTTTTTCCCGAAAATTCCAAGGTCAAGAGGACCAATAACCCCCTCATGCCTCATTATCCAATACAAAATTCCCATTTTTCCCAAGCTTTTCTCCCAATATTCCAAGGTCAAGGGGATCTCATTGTGCCTTATTATCCCACATCACAAAATTCCCACTTTTCCCACGTTTTTTTCCCAAAATTCCAAGGTAAAAAGGACCAATAACCCCCTCATGCCTCATTATCCACTACAAAATTCCCACTTTTCCTGAGCTTTTCTCCCAGTATTCCAAAGTCAAGAGGACCAATAACCCCCTCATTATCCCGCCACAAAATTCCCACTTTTCCAGGCTTTTCTCCCAAAATTCCAAGGTCAAGGACATCCCCTTGTGCCTCATTATCCCACCACAAAATTCCCACTTTTCCCATCCCTTTCTCCCAAAATTCCAAGGTCAAGGAGGACCAATAACCCCCTCAGGCCTCATTATCCAGTACAAAATTCCCATTTTTCCCAAGCTTTTCTCCCAGTATTCCAAGGTCAAGGGAATCTCATTGTGCCTCATTATCCCACCACAAAATTCCCACTTTTCCCAGGTTTTTTCCCCAAAATTCCAAGGTCAAGAGGGCCAATAACCCCCTCGTGCCTCATTATTACATGCCACAAAATTCCCACTTTTCCTGAGCTTTTCTCTCAAAATTCCAAGGTCAAAGGGACCAATAATCCCCCTATGCCTCATTATCCCACACTATAAAATTCCCACTTTTCCCAGGTTTTTTTTCCCCAAAATTCCAAAGTCAAGGGGACCAATAACCTCCTCATGCTTGTTTATCCCACTACAGAATTCCCACTTTTCCCAGACTTTTTTCCCAAAATTCCCAAGTCAAAGGCATCCCCTTGTGCCTCATTATCCCACTACAAAATTCCCACTTTTCCTGAGCTTTTCTCCCAAAATTCCAAAGTCAAGGAGGACCAATAATCCCCTCATTATTCCACCAGAAAATTCCCACTTTTCCTGAGGTTTTCTCCCAAAATTCCAAGGTCAAGGAAATCCCCTTGTGCCTCATTATCCACTACAAAATTCCCACTTTTCCCACATTTTTTTCCCAAAATTCCAAGGTCAAAGGGACCAATAACCCCCTCGTGCCTCACTATCCCATGTCACAAAATTCCCACTTTTCCTGAGCTTTTCTCCCAAAATTCCAAGGTCAAAGGGACCAATAATCCCCTCATGCCTCATTATCCCACGCCACAAAATTCCCACTTTTCCCAGGTTTTTCTCCCAAAATTCCAAGGTCAAGGACATCCCCCTGTGCCTCATTATCCACTACAAAATTCCCATTTTTCCCAAGCTTTTCTCCCAATATTCCAAGGTCAAGGGGATCTCATTGTGCCTCATTATCCCACCACAAATATCCCACTTTTCCCAGGTTTTTTCCCTAAAATTCCAAGGTCAAGAGGACCAATAACCCCCTCGAGCGTCATTATCCCACCACAAAATTCCCACTTTTCCTGAGCTTTTCTCCCAAAATTCCAAGGTCAAGGGAATCCCTTTGTGCCTCATTATCCAATACAAATTTCCCACTTTTCCCAGGTTTTTTCCCAAAATTCCCAAGTCAAAGGCATCCTCTCATGATTCATTATCCACCAGAAAATTCCCACTTTTCCCGAGCTTTTCTCCCAAAATTCCAAGGTCAAAGGGACCAATAATCCCCCTATGCCTCATTATCCCACACTATAAAATTCCCACTTTTCCAAGCTTTTCTCCCAAAATTCCAAGGTCATTGGGAGGGTGAGGACGAGGAGGCACCAAACGTCACATGGGAGGCCAGGGCTGGATTTGGGATAAAAAACTCCCAAAAAAAACCCAGGATCAAGTTGGGAATTTTTCCTCCAAGCATTCCAAAAAAAAAAAAAAACCCAAACAAGCCCACAACTCTCTGGAGCAGCAGGAATTTTTTCCCACTAAAAATTCCCGGGATTCTGGGGGGGAACAGGAGCTGTTTGTGCCCTCCCCGGGCGGGATCCGTTGCCATGGGAATGAAATTCCCAGGAAAGCGGCCGGAGGTGGAGAGGGAACCCCAGAGATCCATTAGCAACAGGTCGCCATGGCAACGGCTCCAAGCTCATTAATTCCTCTTTTCCTTCCCCCCAAATCCCAAAAAAAATGAAATTCCAAACCCAAACCAACTTTTTTTTTTTTTTTTTTTTTCCTGGTGGAAAATCCTGGAGGAATTTCACGCGGATGAAGGGATTGGAATTCCCGCTCGTCTCCCCAAAATCGCCTTTTCCGAGTGGATAAATGAGGATTTGAGGGATAATTCCTGATTTTTGTGGTCTGAGAGCTGCTCCCAAAGGGAAAATGGGATTTTTTTTTTCCATGAAAATTGAGGAAAAGCAAAAAATTCCGTGGTTTTGTCCCGCCCTGGCAAATCCCAATTCCTCGGATAAATTTGTTTTCCATGGATTCAAATTGGGAATTCCCTCCTCATCCTAAAAAAAAAATGGGTTGGGAAAAGTGTTCCAAGAGGAGCAGGACGTGGAAAAGATGGGAAAAGGGAGGATGAGGTTGGAATTCCGGTTTGGAATTCCCTCCTGGCGTTCCCAGGAAACACAAAAAGGATTTTCCTGGAAAATCCCTTGGCCGGAGTTTTTTCCTTGGAAAAGAAGGAAATTAACTTTGGAAAAAAATGTGGAAAATTCGCTGCAAAATTCCTGGGAATGAGGGAAGAATTTCCAGGGAATTCTGTTGGGAGCTGCTCAAGGGGAATTCCCAGGGAATTCCACTTTGGAATAAATTAAAATATTCCCGTTTTTCCAGCCTGGTTGAACTTTTTTCCATCGTCACCTCTTGTTCCCAGCTGGAATTGAAGGGACAGCGAGGCTTGATCCCTGAATTACAAAATTCCTGGGAAATTCTGTCCTTTCCATACTTTTTTGCCTCTTTCAATCCCCAAAATTCCAGGTGGGATTCATCCCATGGAATTTGTGCTGAGCTCAGCTGGAAAAAATCCTTTCCCTCATTTCCTTCTCCTCCCATTCCAGAGGTTTTCCCTCCAAATTAAACCTCTGGAATTCCCAAACTTTTCCCAAATCCCTGGAGCTCAGCCCAACCCAACTCCCAGGGCTTTTCCTGCGGAATTCAAGGAATTGGGCAGTGCCTGGAATATGGAATGTTCCGGAGAAGTTTTGTAATAATTGGGATTTCTCTCCGAGCCTGGTCTGGGACACCGGGAATGCTCTGGGATCCAAGGGATTTCCTGGGACACCGGGAATGCCCTGGGATAAAAGGAATGCTCCAGTCTGGAACACTGGGAATGCTCTGGGATCCAAGGGATTTCCTGGGATACTGGGAATGCTCTGGGACATCAGGAATAATCTGGGATTAAAGGAATGCTCTGGAACACTGGGAATGCTCTGGGATTAAAGGGATGCTCCAATCTGGAACATTCCAACCAGGAATGCTCTGGGATCCAAGGGATCCCCTGGGAATCCAGGAATGCCCTAGGATTAAAGGATGCTCCAATCTGGGACGTTGGGAATGCTGAGGGATCCAAGGGATCCCCTGGGAATCCAGGAATGCTCTGGGATAAAAGGAATGCCCTGGAACACTGGGAATACTCTGGGATTAAAGGGATGCTCCAGTCTGAAACACCAGGAATGCTCCGGGAGCCCAGGAATGTTCTAGGAGTCCAGGAATGCTGAGGGATCCAAGGGATTTCCTGGGAATCCAGGAATGCTCTGGGACACCAGGAATAATCTGGGATTAAAGGGATGCTCCAGTCTGGAACACCAGGAATGCTTCAAGACAACAGGAATGTTTCAGGAAATCGGGAATGCTGAGGGATCCAAGGGATTCCCTGGGAATCCAGGAATGCTCTGGGATCCAAGGGTTTCCCTGGGAATCCAGGAATGCTCTGGGATAAAAGGGATGCTCCAATCTGGGACATCGGGAATGCTGAGAGATCCAAGGGATTCCCTGGGAATCCAGGAATGCTCTGGGAAAAAGGGATGCCCTGGAACACTGGGAATGATCTGGGATTAAAGGAATGCTCCAATCTGGAATACCAGGAATGCTCTGGGATAAAAGGGAATTTCTGGGAATCCAGGAATGCTGAGGGATCCAAGGGATCCCCTGGGAATCCAGGAATGCTCTGGGATTAAAGGGATGCTCCAGGATGCCCGGAAGGAAGGTGGAAAATGCTCCAATCCCAAGTGCTGATCCCAAAAAAGCATTTCTAGAAAATCTGGGATCAGATCCGAAGGATTTGGGTCTGACTGTGGCAGCCGAGGGGAATATTCCAGGATCCGCATTCCAGAGGCCGGGAGGAGCTGCCGGATCTGGCACTTTGGGAGCCGGGATAGAGCAATTCCAAAGGGAAACCTGGGGTGGGAATTCCCTCATTCCTGCCCTTATCCCAAACCTCTCCAGCCCTCTGGAAATCCATGGATCCGCCAGGATGTGAATCCGATTGAGGCCATCCCAGATAATTCCCAGATAATTCCACATCCCAGATAATTCCACACCCCAGATAATTCCCACATAACTCCAGTTGGATTTTTCCAACCCAGAGCGATCCCATTCCCAGAAATATTTACGGACCGGCGAGAACTTCCATGGAAAACCCAAGTTTTTCCCAACATCCAGACTCGAGGAGCTTGGGAAAGGCTCCTGGTGAAAAACCGGAACTTTGGGAAAAGCTCTCGGCTTCCCGACCCTCTGGAAAAGGGCGGCACATCCCAGAATTCCAGGGAAATCATGGAGCTCATCCCTGTTGGCAGCCCCGGAGCCTCTTTAGGGATTCTGGGCCGGCATTCCCGGCAGACAGAATTCCCGGGATGTCCGGAGCAGCGGGAGCTGCTGGCTCCGATCGCTCCGGGAGCCTTGGGAAGTGCAGAAATCCGGGAGAGCGTCCAGCAGGAACCGGGAGTGGGACACAGCCGGGCTGGGAGCGTTCCTGGATGGTTCCCTGATCCCCAAACTCCCTGATTCCCAAGTTTCCCTGATTACTGACTCCTCCCAATTCCAGAATCTCCCTGTTCCCAATTTCCTGATTCCCAAGTCTTCCTGTTCCTGACTCTCCCTGATTCCTGACTCTCCTTGATTCTCAAGTTTCCGTGATTCCTGCGTCTCCCTGATTCCCAAATCTCCCTGATTCCTGAGTCTCCCTATTCCCAACTTCCTGATTCCTGAGTTTCCTTGATTCCCGAGTTTCCCTGATTCCCAAATCTCCGTTTCCAACTCCACCTGTTCCCAATTCTCCCTGATTCCTGACTCTCCCTGATTCCTGACTCTCCCCAATTCCCAACTCCCTCATTCCTGAGTCTCTCTAATTCCCAACTCCCTGATTCTCAACTCTCCCCGATTCCCAATCTCCCCAATTCCCGACTCTCCCTGCTCCCAACTCCCTGATTCCCAAATCTCCCTGATTCCCAATTTCCTGATTCCTGAGTTTCCCTATTCCTGACTCCCTGATTCCCAACTCTCCCAATTCCTGACTCTTGGCAAACGCGGGGTTAAACTTGTGCCCAAAGCGTCTCCAGCAGGGATCCCAATCCCGATCCCGATCCCGATCCCGATCCCGATCCCGCCTTGTTTGCCCTCGGCTCTGCCCCAAGGGCAGCTGGGGCCGGATTTGGGATCGGGATTTGGGATCGGGATTTGGGATTGGGATTTGGGATCGGGATTTGGGATCGGGATTTGGGATCGGGATTTGGGATCAGGATTTGGGATCAGGATTTGGGATCAAACAGCCCCATCCCAGCTGAGCTGGCAGCTCTTGGAACGAGCCCTTCCCAGTGTCGATCCCAAAGAATTCCCATTGGGAATTCCCATCCGTGGCCCCAAATCCCACATTTCGCTCTGTCTCCCATCCTCCCTCGCTGTCATTCCTGTCAGTTCCTCCTTCCCTGCACATCCGACGGGAGCAGAAATCCATGGAAACATCCGCGTTCTCATCCCAAACCCCCCGGGAATTCCCGGGACAGCAGGAAAATCCAAACAGGCACAGAGGATCAGAGTTTGGGAACAGCGAGCGCCGCAGGAATCCCACAGGATTCCCAAAGCAGCCCTGCCTGTCACATCCGACATCCGGCATCCCTCGGGAACGGCGCCGACATCCCAAAAATCCTCCTGCAACTCCTGCTCCCACCAGGACATCCCAAAATCCTCCCTGCAATTCCTGCTTCCAATAAAATCTCCCGGGATTTTGGATATCCCAAAAATCCTCCCTGCGACTCCTGTTCCCATCAAGGTATCCCAGGATTTTGGATATCCCAAAAATCCACAAAGATCTCCTGGGATTTTGGATATCCCAAAAAATCCTCCCTGCAACTCCCACTTCCAGCAAAACCTCCCGGGATTTTGGATATCCCAAAAATCCTCCTTGCAACTCCTGCTCCCACCAAGGTATCCCAAAAATCCTCCCTGTGACTCCTGCCTCCAGCAGGATATTCCAGGATTCTGGATATCCCAAAAATCCTCCTTGCAACTCCTGCCTCCACCAGGACATCCCAAAATCCTCCCTGTGACTCCTGCCTCCAGCAGGATATTCCAGGATTTTGGATCTCCCAAAAATCCACCAAGATATCCCAGGATTCTGAATATTCCAAAAGTCCTCCCTGCAACTCCCACTTCCAGCAAAACCTCCCGGGATTTTGGATATCCCAAAAATCCTCCTTGCAACTCCTGCTTCCAGCAAAATCTCCCGGGATTTTGGACATCCCACAAATCCCTGCCAGGATGGAGGGGATGGATCGGGAGCAGCACCCGGCTGGAATTCCCACCTGGAATCACACCAAGCCAGCCCATTCCTCTGGATTTTCCAGGAAAATCCAGCCCGGTGAGCTCACACAATTCCAATCTGTCCATGGAAAAAGGGAAAAGGAGATCCCGGAGCCAAATCCCTGCTCCAGACCGGATTTTTATCCGGGAAAAGAAAGAGGGAAAATTGTGTTTTCCAGACCATCCTGGAGTGACAATTCCCAAAACTCTGCCCACGGCCCACCGGGAATAACAGACGGAGGAGAGCCAATCCCAAGGAAAACGAGGAAGTTTGATCCCAACTTTAAGTGGATTTAAAGAAAAAAAAGGGGGGGGGGGGGAATTCGAAGCCCAGCAGGGAAACTGAGGGAAAATCCACCTGGATTTGAGGGAAAATCCCACCTGGATTTGAGGGAAAATCCCATCTGGATTTGAGGGAAAATCCACCTGGATTTGAGGGAAAATCCCGTCTGGATTTGAGGGAAAATCCCGTCTGGATCAGGGCTTGGATCCCGAAAATGTTTGGGGTTTGTCTGCTGCGATCCGGGATTTTGGGGCGGGAATTGGGATTGGAGGCGACCCCAGAGCTCAGGAAGAGATCCCTGTGCTCAAAAAATCTGGGAATACTTCCAGGGAATGCCACGGCCCAGCAAAAGTGACCCCAGCGTGTCCCAGCTGGGATTAATTGAATTAATTGAATTAATTAACGCTCCTAATTAGCGCTCCCATCCCCTCGAATCCGCGCCTTTCCTCCAGAATTCCCAACCGGAATTGGCGCCATTGACCCAAACCTCTGGAAGCAGAGGGGGAGGCAGGGCAGGATTTTTCCAGGATCATTTTTCCAGGATTGTTTTCCCAGGATCATTTCTCCAAGACCTTTTTTTCCAGGACCGTTTTTCTGGGACCGTTTTTCCGGGATCATTTTTTCCAGGATAGTTTCTTCGGGATGGTTTTTCCAGGATGGTTTCTCCAGGATCCTTTTTCCAGGATCCTTTTTCCAGGATCCTTTTTCCAGGACCGTTTTTCTGGGACCGTTTTTCCAGGATCATTTTTTCCAGCATCATTTTTCCAGGATCCTTTTTCCAGGATTGTTTTCCCAGGATCGTTTTTCCAGGATCCTTTTTCCAGGACCGTTTTTCCAGGACCGTTTTTCTGGGACCGTTTTTCCAGGATCATTTTTTCCAGGATCATTTTTCCAGGATTGTTGTTTTTCCAGGATTGTGGTTTCTCCAGGATCCTTTTTCCAGGACCGTTCTCCCAGGACCGTTTTTCCAGGACCATTTTTCCAGGATCATTTTTCCAGAATGGTTTTCCCAGGATCATTTTTCCAGATCATTTTTCCAGGACCATTTTTCCAGGACCATTTTCCCAGGACCATTTTTCCAGGATCATTTTCCAGGTTGTTCTCAGCATTCCCGAAGGCAGCAGCTCCGTTCAAACCCCCGGCTGCCTCTCCTCCCTCTGCCCCATCCCGCTTTTCTCCGGCTGGGAATGTTCCCGGGAATGCTGCCGGCTCCGTAAGCCGATCCTGCCCCACCTGTCCCCGGCCGAGCGGCTCCAGCTTTTTTTAGCCATTCCAAAGGCTCCCAGCGAGCCCTTCCCTGACTGAACTCCACACAAACCGCGTTTTTTGGGAAATTCCCACCTGCTCCGGGCCACGGGGCTGGGATGGCTCCGATTCCCAAAAATATCTGGAGAGGCTCTTGGAAAATTTGGGTTGGAAAGGGAGATCCCTGTGGGATTTATGGGATGGAAGCACAGTTGGAATTTTGGGGCCCTCGTCCATTCCCAAATCATTCCATGGGATTGGTCCCTGCTGGGAACTGGGGCCTGGAGCTGGAATTTCACAGAATTCCCACAGTGGCAACCACAAGGAAAAGAGGGATCTGGGATAGCTCCGATTCCCAAAAATATCTGGAATGGCTCCTGGAAAATCTGGGTTGGAAAGGGAGATCCCCGTGGGATTTATGGGATGGAAGCACAGTTGGAATTTCGGGTGCCTCATCCATTCCTGGAGTGTCCCATGGGATTGGTCCCTGCTGGGAATTGGAGCCTGGAGCTGGAATTTCACAGAATTCCCACAGCAGGAAACACAAGGAAAAGAGGGATCTGGGATGGCTCCGATTCCCATAAATATCTGGAATGGCTCCTGGAAAATCCGGGTTGGAAAGGGAGATCCCTGTGGGATTCCTTGGAAGCACAGTTGGAATTTTGGGGGCCTCGTCCATTCCCGGATCATTCCATGGGATTGGTGCCTGCTGGGAATTGGGGCCTGGAGTTGGAATTTCACAGAATTCCCACAGCTGGAAACACAAGGAAAAGAGGGATCTGGGATGGCTGATTCCTGAAAATATCTGGAATGGCTCCTGGAAAATCTGGGTAGGAAAGGGAGATTTCCACAGGATTTATGGGATGGAAGCACAGTTGGAATTTCGGGTGCCTCATCCATTCCCGGAGCGTCCCATGGGATTGGTCCCTGCTGGGAATTGGAGCCTGGAGCTGGAATTTCACAGGAGAAATCCCACAGCAGGAAACACAAGGAAAAGAGGGATCTGGGATGGCTGATTCCTGAAAATATCTGGAGAGGCTCTTGGAAAATTTGGGTTGGAAAGGGAGATCCCTGTGGGATTCCTTGGAAGCACAGTTGGAATTTTGGGTGCCACATCCAAAGGCAGCTCCGTTCCCAAATCATCCCATGGGATTGGTCCCTGCTGGGAATTGGGGCCTGGAGCTGGAATTTCACAGAATTCCCACAGCAGGAAACACAAGGAAAAGAGGGATCTGGGATAGCTCTGATTCCCAAAAATATCTGGAATGGCTCCTGGAAAATCCAGGCTGGAAAGGGAGATCCCTGTGGGATTTATGGGATGGAAGCACAGTTGGAATTTTGGGCGCCACATCCAAAGGCAGCTCCGTTCCCAAATCATTCCATGGGATCGGTGCCTGCTGGGAATTGGGACCTGGAGCTGGAATTTCACAGGAGAAATCCCACACTGGGAAAGACAAGGAAAAGAGGGATCTGGGATGGCTGATTCCTGAAAATATCTGGAGAGGCTCTTGGAAAATCTGGGTTGGAAAGGGAGATCCCTGTGGGATTTATGGGATGGAAGCACAGTTGGAATTTTGGGTGCCACGTCCATTCCTGGAGTGTCCCATGGGATTGGTCCCTGCTGGGAATTGGAGCCTGGAGCTGGAATTTCACAGCAGGAGAATTCCCAAACCAGCAAACGCCGGGAAAAGCGGGATCTGGGAATCTCTCGGAGCGAGACCTTTCCCTCTTCCCACCAAATCAATCCCACTGGAGCAAGGAGAACTTCCCTGGAAAAAATAACCAAAGCCCCATCCAAGGAGGGCACTGGGGAAAATCCAAGGATTTGGGAGCATTCCCAGTCCCTTCCCTCCTTCCCATAATCCCTAAGACAATCCCAACACTCTTGTTCCTGGTTTATGGATTTGGGAAGGGCGGGAAGAGATTCCAAACCCGCACAGGCAGGAATTCCCTCTGCCTCTGGAAAAATCTGCCAGGAATTCCAGCCCTCACCTCACTGCTCCTCCTCCAATCCCCTCCTGCAGCTGCTTCCCAAAAATTCCCAGGGAATTTCTCCCAAGCTCCCTCTGGTCCAACACGCCCAGATCCCAAAAATCCCAACCAGCTCTTCCCGAAAAATGGAATCCAAGGATTTGATCACGGAGATGGGAAAATGGGAATAAATCAAAGCAAGGATCTGCAAGCCAAGCACAGAAATCCTGGGAATTCCATGGAATTCCTGATAACAATCCATTTCCAGCTGGTGTTTTGTGGGATGGGGAAGTTCGGGAAAGGAAATTCCTCCGATGGGAATTCCATGGAATTCCTGTTAATGATCCATCCCCATTTCCAGCTGGTGTTTTGTGGGATGGGGAATTTCGGGAAAGGAAAATCCAAGCCCAGCCGGAGCACACCTGAACCCTCTCACAAAAACCTTTGGAATTCTCCTCCTGCCAGCCGAGATTTCGGGAATGCCAAACCCGGAGTCTCCCCCAGATCCAAAGGAAACGCTTTTCCTCCCACAGACTCCCCAAGTTTTCCCACAGGAGATTCCCTGGATTCGGGAATAAATCCATCCCGGCTGTGACAGCGCCGTGCCCTCCCCACGCCGGCTCCATCCCGCTTTTCCCATGGAATTCTCGGCCCCTGGAATATTTCAGCATCAACTCCTCCTTTCCACCCTCAGGGCTGGAAATCCCAACCGCAGCTGCCCCAATCCCGTTTTTCCAGGGAATGTTGGAATGAACACCCGGGATGGCTCTGGCCGTGTCAGGCCTGGCTTAACCAGCAAGGAGGGCTTGGATTAATTTAATTTAATTTAATTTAATTTAATTTAATTTAATTTAATCCCAGATTTGCTGGGACCCAACAAGGGCAGAGCCAAGAAATCAGCCGGGACCAAGGAGAGGAATTCTCCATTTTCCAGGAAAATCGGGAATTTTTCCCGATTAAATCCAACCCTTAACGACTCCCTGGGTGTTTTTAGGGATCACCACAGAACCAAAGTTGGGAAACATTTCCTGCAAAACCAAAGGAGCCCCGAATCCACCAAATCCATGGGATCGGCATTCCCAGGAGGAATGTGCAATTCCTGTGCCGGGAGAACGAGGGGTTTGTGTGGGGGGGATCAATAATCGGCTGATTAATAAATAATGGGATTAATAACGGGAATAAATCACGGGGAGGGAGAGAGGCGGGCAGGGAAAAGCAGGAATTCGGGAATTCAGGAATTCAGGAATTCACACAACGCTCACTTCCCAAAGATTCCCCGGCCCAGGCTGACAACTCCCGATCTCCCGCGGCATTCCGGGGGAAAATTCCATGCCTGGATGTCACGGGAAAGGCGCCCGGCTGCCGATTTCACATTCCCAAAGCCGGGAAAGGGCGCGGGGAGCGGCGGGGATCGAAGGAATTCGGCGAACAAAAGCGGAGGGGACTTTTAGGGAATTCGCCTTTCCCGGAGCAACTCCCGGCTCCATTTTTTTTTTCTTTTTTCCACCTCGGGAAAGCTCCCGTGCACTCGCGGCTCTTATATAAATAAACAGCATTCCAAGAAAATCAAGGTCGCCTTTGGAATTCCGACCATTCCCAACCCCCGGGCAGCCGCGAGGGGAGTTGAGGGATTTTTTTGGGGTTTTTTTTTTTTTTTTCCAGCTGGGAATTTCTGAGGGGTCGCGGTTAAAGCGGCTCCGTGTCCGGGACGGGCAGGACGGAACCGCGGCGGGACCTTGGGGTGTCCCCAAATCGGGGGACACCACTGGGGACGCGCTCCCCGCCTGTCCCGCCGCCACCGAGCCCTCCCCGGTCCCGTTGTGGGACCGCGATCGGGGACGCAGCGAGGACACACCGGGGCATCCCCGGGACGCGCGGCTCCGCCGGGATGCTCCGGCCGCGGGGAGGGTCCCGGGGGTACCGCGGTGTCCGGGGGTACCGCGGTGTCCCGGGGGTGCCGCGGTGTCCCGGGGGTACCGCGGTGTCCGGGGGTACCGCGGTGTCCCCGGGGGTGCCGCGGTGTCCCTGGGGTGTCCCTGGGGTGTCGCGGTTTCCCTGGGGGTATCGCGGTGTCCCGGGGTGCCGCGGTGTCCCTGGGGTGTCCCTGGGGTGTCGCGGTTTCCCTGGGGGTATCGCGGTGTCCCGGGGTACCGCGGTGTCCCTGGGGTGCCGTGATGTCCCCGGGGTGCCGCGGTGTCCCAGTGTCCCGGGGGTGCCGCGGTGTCCCCGCGGTGTCCCGGGGGTACCGCGGTGTCCGGGGGTGCCGCGGTGTCCCCGCGGTGTCCCCGGGCTGTCCCGAGGGAAGGATATGGGTTACAGACCAGCCGGAGGCACCAGCTGCGCGGGCGGGTGGTTTGCTTGAGGCAGAAGAAGGCGGTGGGTGCCAGCGCCGGGTACGGCACCTGCTCCTCCTCCTCCTCCTCGGAGCCCAGCTCTGCGGGCGCCTCTCGGCCGGGGGAGCCGGCGCTGGAAGCGGAACCGCTGCCGGTACCGGTGCCGGCATCCTCGGGCTCGGCGGGGCGGCGCGGAGCCGGCAGAGCCGTGATGGGCACCCGCACCTCGGCCGGGCGCGGCGGCGGCGGCGGCGGCGGCGGCGGCTCGGGGCTCTCGCCGGCGCTCATGGTCACGGCCAGCGGCACCTGCGGGGCGAGGGCAGCGGGGTCAGGGCCGGGCCGCTCCCCCGCCGCCGCTGCCGGGGATGCTCCGGCGGCTCCCGGCGCTCCAGCCACAACAAAGGCGGGCGGAGGGAGGTCGAGCCTCCGCCCGGGCGCGGCCGCTGCCGCCCCTCCCGGCGAGCCGGGGGTGCCCCGCACCCTTCGGGGACCCTCCCGGGGTGGGATTTTGGGGGGGCTGGGCGGGTTTTGGGGGTGTCCTACCTTAGTTGTGTCCCCAGGGGCATAGCCGGGCCGTGCAGCTCACATGGGACCGGCGACAATCGCGGCTCCGGAGGGGGGGTGGCACCCCCAAAATCCAGCGGGAGGGGGAGGGGAGGGGAGGGAGGGGTCGGGGCTCGGCGTGCGGCGCCCGCCCGCGGGGATGGAGGATGGAGGAAGGCTGGGGAGAGGAGGAGGAAGAGCAGGAGGAGGAGGAAGAGGAGGAGGTGGTGGTGGCGGGGGCCCTTCCCGAGCCTCTCCCGACGGTAAATCCCAAGCAGCGAGCAGGAGGAGGAGGAGGCAGCTCCGCCGAGCTTCGCCCGTGCCCAACAGGAAACTTCGGATTTACCGGGGGAGGAGGGAGAGCGAGGGGAGGGGAGAGCGGCGGCGGCGGGGGCGGGGGCCGGGAGGAGCCGGGGCAGCCCCGCATCGCCCCCTCCGCCGCCTTTGTTCGGGCTCCGCGCCGCGCTGCGGGGCCGGGGGCACCCATGGGTGGGGGCAGCGGGCCGGGGACCCTCCCCGAGCATCCCCCGGGCGGGTTCGGAGCGGGAGTTCGGGTTCGGTTCCGCTCCGTCCTGCCGGGGCTGCGCGGCTCCGCGCGGGGGTTGATCCCAAAAAGGGGGGGACGGAATTTTTTTGGGAATCCATCCCAAAATAAAAAGGGGGATCCGCCCTCCCGGCGCCCCCGTGTGAGCCGGGGCTGGAGCGGGAGCGGTTTGGGAGCTGAGCTCGGCTCGGCTGCTCCAGGGTTTGACTCCCGAGGATCCCAAGGAACGGCTCAGGGAAAGTCCTCGCAGCCTCCAGCCCCTCCACTCCTGCCGGGAAGTTTTATTCCTTGGAATTCCTTGGAATTTCCTTGGAATTTCGGGATTCCGTGACTGATCTCGGGTTGAGGATGGGATTTCCATCCGGGACCGGAGGGGTTCCCGTGCCCTGGAATGGCTCCAGGAGTTCATTATCCATTATCCCATTTGCCAAGGATGTTCCCGATGTTCCTCCCGGTTCCAATCACCGGGAATGGCTCGGGAATGGAGCTGGGGCCGCTCCCAGCCTAATGGGGCTCCCAAAGCTCCATCGGCAATTCCAAGGATTTCTGGGATGAAAAGGGAAAAGACCTCAAGGATGGAATCCCAACATTCCCAAAAATCCATCGGGATGATCCAGCAGGGGGAATGTCACAGGGGTGGGGGGGTCTGGGGTGAAGGCACATGGGAAAATGGGGAAATAATGGGGAATTAATAGGGGAAAATGGGGAAATAATATGGGAAAATAATGGGAAAATAATGGGGAAATAATAGGGGAAAATATTGGGAAAAGAATGGGAAAAGAATGGGAAAAGAATGGGAAAATAGTGGGAAAATAATGGGAAAATAGTGGGAAAATGGGAAAAGAATGGGAAAAGAATGGGAAAAGAATGGGAAAATAGTGGGAAAATGGGAAAAGAATGGGAAAAGAATGGGAAAATAGTGGGAAAATGGGAAGGGAATCACCAGGATCTCCATCCAGTTAAATCCCACTTGGATTCCTTCCCTGGCGTTGAATTCCCTCTGTTTCCCGCCCTTTCTGCCGAGGTTTTCCATGGAATCTGGGCGGAGTTTGTGGGAATTCTGCAGGATTTGGGGTTTCCAGCTCACGTGGGGGTTTCGGCCGCGTTGTTCCCCAAACTTTTGGGATTCCAGAACGATTCCTTGCTCCAGCCACATCCCTGGAATTGTTCAAGGACAAATCTTGGAGCATCCTGGAATAGCAGAAGGGGAAAAAAAATCAACTTGAATTAATTCTAATTAATTAATTAATCCCAACCCAATGGAATTGGGGATGGATTTGGGATGGATTTGGGATGGGTTTGGGATGGATTTGGGATGGATTTGGGATGGATTTGGGATGGATTTGGGATGGATTTGGGATGGGTTTGGGATGGATTTGGGATGGGTTTGGGATGGATTTGGGATGGATTTGGGATGGATTTGGGATGGATTTGGGATGGATTTGGGATGGATTTGGGATGGATTTGGGATGGATTTGGGGTGGATTTGGGATGGATTTGGGATGGATTGGGATGGGTTTGGGATGGATTTGGGATGGATTGGGATGGATTTGGGGTGGATTTGGGATGGATTGAGGGATGGATTTGGGAAGGATTGGGATGGATTTGGGATGGATTGGGATGGATTTGGGGGTTCAGCACTCCCAGGAGCATCCCGCTCTCCTGACACCCCTCTGGAAATCCGGGAATTTCATTGCCTGCCTTTGGGATGGGCTCGAGGCCTGGCCTGGCCTTTCCTCCTCCCCATTCCCATTTTTTCCATGCCCAGTTTCCCTCTAAACGCCGTTATCCCGAGCCGGAGAATTCCAGAGTGGGAAACTCCCGAGGAGCTCCAACCCCCACCACACCTTCCCTATGGAATTTAGGATTTGTCCTGATTAGCCAGAGAAAAGTGTGGAATCTCCGGGGCAATCCCTGATTTGCACCAAATCCCAAATCCAAGGGGACAAAATCGTTGGAATTGCCGCTAATTCCTTAAATGAATTCTCTGGGATGTTGATGGAGAACTGGATGTGTTGGAGTTCATGGAGCCAGGGATGCATCCAGGAAATGTTGGGATGAATAAATCAGGGATGGTTTAGGAGGAATAATTGGATTTGGGATCCCTTTTCCATCCCAGAGATTTTTGGCTTTTCCCTTCCAGCCTCAAAGGCAGATCCAAGATCAGGGAGCGCATCCAGAGGGGAATTTGCATCCCTGCTGAAAGTTTGGGATGGGGCAGGGAATGTTCCAGCTTAGGGGGGATCCAGAGGGACAAAATTCCAAAATTCCAAATCCCTGGGAAGGAGCATCCAGGGATTTCTGATCCTCCATCACATCCCAAACATCTGGGAGTTCTGAGGGATCCTGAATCCTTGGGAAGGAGCATCCAGGGATTTCTGGTCCTTAAAGTCCAAACTCTTGGAAGTTCTGAGGGATCCCAAATCCAAATCCCTGGGAGGGAACAGCCAGGGATTTCTGGTCCTTAAAGTCCAAACTCCTGAGAGTTCTGAGGAATCCCGAATCCAAATCCCTGAGAGGGAACAGCCAAAGATTTCTGATCCTGAACTCCAAATATCTGGAAGTTCTGAGGGATCCTGAATCCTTGGGAAGGAGCATCCAGGGATTTCTGGTCCTAAATCCCATCCCAAACTTCTGGAAGTTCTGAGGGATCCCAAATCCCTGGGAGGGAATAGCCGGGGATTTATGGTCCTTAAAGTTCAAACTCCTGGGAGTTCTGAGGGATCCCAAATCCAGATCCCTGGGAAGGAGCATCCAGGGATTTCTGGTCCTTAATCCCATCCCAGACTCCTGGAAGTTCTGAGGGATCCCAAACTCCTGGGAGGGAGCATCCAGGGATTTCTGATCCTCCCTCACATCCCAAACATCTGGGAGTTCTGAGGGATCCTGAATCCTTGGGAAGGAGCATCCAGGGATTTCTGCTCCTCAATCCCATCCCGAACTCCCGGAGGTTCTGGCGGATCCCAGCTCCCATTCCCGAGCCTCTCCAGCCTCGGGAATGTCGCTCCCTGCCCCCATTTGTCCCCTTGGAAAGGGGTTCGGGAAGATCCCATCTCCAGCCATCGTGTGCCCTCTGCTGGCGGCCTCTTTTCCATGGAAAACCGGGAAAAATCCCGCCGGGAAGGATTTGGGGCTGCCCTTGAAACACGGGAAAATCCTTGGATCCGGTCAGATCCTCACGGGAATTTCCTCCTGCTCTTCCAGGGGCGGGGAAGGAGCTCAGGGATTTCCTTTGGAGCGGGTCGGATCCTGAACCCCTGGAATTCTCCCTTCCAAGAGCCCTCAGGATCACCCTGAAAAAATGTGGGAAAAGTGGGGATTGCTGGGATTTATCCCAGCTGACATCCAGGTTCCAATTCCCTGTTTTCCAGAAAAGTTGGGATGCTCCATCCTTGGAAAAATCCAAGGCCGGGCTGGATGGGATTTGGAGCAGCCTGGGATGAAATTTCCCACCCAAACCATTCCAGGATTTCACTTCAGGAGAGGGAAATTGGGAGGCCATGCTGGTGTTTTCCAGAAAATCCATTTTTTAAGGGAATTTTGGAATTTTGGATATTGGGAATAACCAGAATCCGCCGGCACTTCCCAAAGATTCCCCACAAAATTCCTTCCCTCGGCCAAACTTTGCATTCCCAAAATTCAGCTCAGCACCTCCAATTCCCAGAATTCCGCTTCCGATCAGAAAAGATCCCTGAAAAATTTTTGGGAAAAGTGAGGATTTCTGGGATTTATCCCAGCTGACATCCAGGTTCCAATTCCCTGTTTTCCAGAAAAGTTGGGATGCTCCATCCTTGGAAAAATCCAAGGCTGGGCTGGGCGGGATTTGGAGCAACCTCGGATTTGGAATCAAATTTCCCACCCAAACCATTCCAGGATTTCATTTCAGGAGAGGGAAACTGGGAGGCCATGCTGGCGTTTTCCAGGAAATTTAAGGGAATTTTGGATATCGGGAATAACCGGAATCCGCCGGCACTTCCCAAAGATTCCCCACAAAATTCCTTCCCTCGGCCAAACTTTGCATTCCCGGAATTCAGCTCAGCACCTCCAATTCCCAGAATTCCCAGCCGTGTTTATTTTATTTTTTTGGGAATCTCAGCACTTTTCCCATCGGGATTTTCAGCCCGGAATGAGGTCGGGGAACCTTTGGGCCGGGGTTAAAAACCCTTGGAAAAGCCGGAGTTTATTCCGGATAATCCTCAGGGATGGATTCACCCCTTTGGGTCAGAGGGAGGTGAAGTCATTAAATTTATCTTTATTATCCAGGAAATTCCTGGATAACCTCGTTCTTGGCTGAGCGGTTTTTCGGGATAACGAGGAAGGGATGAAGAGGGAAAAAAAGGGAAATCATTTTTCCATGGATAATTGGGGTGAGCTCCTTATCTGACCTCGAAAAACCGGGAGCAGGAAGGGTCAGATGAGCCCAAAGGATTTGGGTGATCCCGAAAAATGAGGTGAGAGCACCAAATGATCCCGGATTTTTCATTTTCTGAGGGCCTCTGGAATTCCTGGTGCTGCTGGAAGTGGGGCCGGGGTTTCTCCTCATCCCTTTTTCCTGGGATTTCCGGCTCCTTCCCATCCATGCTGGGGAGTCATGGAGAGACTGAGAGAAAATTCCCAAATATCCCAAAATAATATTGCAAAGTATTCAAAAATATTCCAGAATATTCCAAAATATTCCTAAATATTCCAAAACATTCCTAAATGTTCCTAAATATTCCCAAATGTTCCTAAATATTCCAAAATATCCCTAAATATTCCAAAATATTCCTAAATATTTGAAAATATTTCTAAATGTTCCTAAATATCCCAAAATATTCCTAAAGATTCCTAAATATCCCCAAATATTCCCAAAATATCCCCAAATATCCCTAAATACTCCAAAATATCCCTAAATATTCCTAAATATTCGAAAATATTCCTAAATGTTCCTAAATATCCCTAAATATCCCTAAATATTCGAAAATATTCCTAAATGTTCCTAAATATCCCCAAATACTCCAAAAGATCCCAAAATATTCCAAAACATTCCTAAATATTCTTAAACATTCCAAAATATTCCTAAATATTCCAAAATATTCCTAAATGTTCCTAAATATTCCCAAATGTTCCTAAATATCCCCAATTATTCCAAAATATTTCTAAATATTCCTAAATATTAAAAAATATTCCTGAATATTCCTAGATTCCTAAATATCCCCAAATATTCCCAAATATCCCTAAATATTCCAAAATATTCCTAAATATTCCAAAGTATTCCAAAATATCCCAAAATACCCCAAAATATTCCAAAATATTCCAAAATATCCCTAAATATTCCCAAAATATCCCCAAATACCCCAAAATATTCCTAAATATCCCTAAATATTCCAAAATATTCCTAAATATCCCTAAGTATTCCAAAATATCCTTAAATAGCCCAAAACATTCCAAAATATTCCTAAATATCCTAAAATATCCCCAAATATCCCAAATATTGAGGGCCAAGCGTTCAATAATTCTCCCATTCCCGGATTTCCCTCTCCGGTCCCGCCCACCCCGCTCCGGAATTGTCCGGAATTCCCGGATTTGATCCCGAATGCTCCGGTTGTTATCCCTGGGTGGGATCAAAGGAGGAATTTAGGGAATCCTCGTTTTTAGGGAATCCTCGTTTTTAGGGAATCCTCGTTTTTTGGGAATCCTCGTTTTTTGGGAATATTCATTTTTCCAGCCTTTTCCCTCCCATTTTTCCTGCATTTCCGTGGTTTATATCCCTGAAATCCCAGGAATTTTGGGGTTTCCCATCCCGGAAAATCCAGCAGGGTTGGAGAAATCCGGTTGGGAATCTCCAACATTCCTGCTCCATCCTCATCCCATTCTCCCTACAAATGGATTCCTTTGGGATTTTTCCCTTTAATCACCAACAATTTCCGTCTCCTCGATTTCTTTCCTGCCTGATCCCGATTCCAGACCCGGAAAAGGGAATTTTGGGAATGGGAGGAAAATCCAACCTCACCTCAAGCCAGCAACGACTCCCAAACATTCCCGGAGTTTTCCAGCCCCACAAATCCCAGGAAAAACCCGCCTGGCCCTCTGAGTTCTTTTTGCCGGAGGAGCCGAGCTCATCCCAGCAAATCCAGCAGGAAAATTCCAGAAAATTCCCTCGGGAGCTCTCCCATCCCTGCAGCTCTTCCCTGCACTGCTGAGGCCTAAAATATTCATGGGAGGCCTCTGAAAGCCGGGCTTGGGCTCTTAGACCCGGCTTGGGATCTCAGACCCGGCTTGGGCTCTTAGACCCGGCTTGGGCTCTTAGACCCGGCTTGGGCTCTCAGACCCGGCTTGGGCTCTTAGACCCGGCTTTGCAAAATCCGGCCTTGTCCCTAAGGGCCCAAGTTTGGCTCTAAAAGCCTGGCTTTTCTCTAAGGGCCTGGCTTTGTAAAGCTTGACTGTGGCTTTAAAAGCCCAGATTTTTAAAGCCTGGCTTTGGCTCTAATGGCCCGGCTTTGTAAAGTTTGGTCTGGTCCCTAAGGGCCCAGCTTTGGCTCTAAAAGCCTGGCTTTGTCTCCAAGGATCCGGCTTTGTAAAGCCTGGATTTAGCTCTCAGGCCTGGCTGTGGCTCTAAAAGCCCAGATTTTTAAAGCCTGGCTTTGGCTCTAATGGCCCAGCTTTGTAAAGTCTGGCCTTGTCTCTAAGGGCCCAAGTTTGGCTCTAAAAGCTCAGATTTGTCCCTAAGGGCCCGGCTTTGTAAAGCCTGGCTTTGTCTCCAAGGATCCGGCTTTGTAAAGTCCAGATTTAGCTCTCAGGCCTGGCTGTGGCTCTAAAAGCCTGGCTTTGAAAAGCCTGGCTTTGTCTCTCAGGCCTGGCCTTGTCTCCAAGGCTCTGCCTTTGCCTCTAAAAGCCCGGCTGGGAACGAACCTTTGGGAACGCTCCAGAGGCTCCGCCCCAGAGGGAATCACAGAACGGGATCGGGGTGGGATGGGGAAGGGCCTGGAAGGTTCTTCCCATTCCCAGCCCACATTCCAAGGAAAATTCGGGAATTTTCCTTCCCCCTCTTGCCCAGCTCCATCCCAAATTCCCTCAGGAATGGCATTTTCCACGCTGCTTCCTGAAAATCCCTGTCAGGCTGGGTCAGCATTCCTGAAAAATCCGTGCCTGCCTCATCCTGGGAATTCCCAAGGCCTGAGAGACAAATCCGGGCTGGGAGGGATAAAAAAAGTGGGATAAACCCACCTAAGGCTGCTTTTCCCAGGAAAATCCCCTCAGCTGGGCGGGAAGGATCGAAATGTCTGGGAAAGGTGGAGCGGGAATATTCCCAAGAAGAAAATCGGGATTTTTATGGATTTTTATGGATTTTTATGGATTTTTATTGATTTTTATGGATTTTTATGGATTCTTGACCTCCAAGCTCCTCCTAATTCCCTTTTTCCTTAATTTTCCTTTCATTTATCCCTTAAAATTCCTTTAATTTCCAACGAGCTCCTTGTGCCACTGATTATCCCAAGGCAAAAGAATTCCAAACCCTCTGGAATCTTGGAAAAATCCTTTGGAAGTGTCAGAACTGGGAGCAACTCCTTGGAATTGTGCTCCACTCCCAAATATTCGTATTTATTCACACATTCCGGGAAGGAACAATTAAAGTGCTGGCGGGGTTCCCTCAGGATTCCCTCCCTGGGTTTTTCCCGGTTTTTTTTTTCATGGAATGCCGGCTCGGAACTGGTGGAGTGTGAAATCCTGGCTGGGAGTTGCCATGGGAACCGGGCGGGTTTTCCTGCCGAGGATTCCCGCTGACCTCACTCCCGCTGGAATCTCTCCCGCTTTTCCCTTCGGTTGGAATTCCCGGTGTTCCCACTCTCCTGGATTTTCCCCTCTCCCGTTCCAAGGATGGAGAATTCCCAGCTCAAAAGAAAAAAAAAAAAAAGTGGGATAAATCCACCTAAAGCTGGGTTTTCCCAGGAAAATCCCCTCAGCTGGGTGGGAAGGATTGATATGGAGAGGGAATATTCCCGAGGATATGGAATGACAGGAAATGGGGGAATTGGGATCAATGGGATCGTGGGAAGGAATTCCCAGAGAATTCGTGGCTGCCCCTGGATCCCTGGAAGTGTCCAAGGAAAGGATGGATCATCCCGGGATAATTGGAAGTGCTGGGGTTGGAATGGGATGAGCTTTAAGGTCCTTCCCAACCCAAACCAATCCCATTAAAAAGTGGGATTTTAGGATAAAAAAAAGCTGGAAAAGGGGAAATGAGCCATCCTGGGAATGGTGGGAGCAGCAGGAGCCTCCAGGATCCTCCTGGAATGGGGAAGCTTTTCCAAGAGGCTCCTCCTGTGCTCCAGAAAATCCCGGGAGGAAAAGAATTCCTCCTTCTTTCCCATAAAAATGTTCTCAATGGAAGAATTCCAGCGGCCCTGGAATGGGATGCTCCATAAAATCCCATCCAATCCCAAGAAATGCCATGAAGGAAATTCCCTTCTCCCGTTTTTCCAGCACAGGAACAAAGGGATCCGGAGCTCCTGCAGGAGGAGCCATCCCGAAAAGTCATGGAAAGGGCACATGAATAAAGGATGAGCCGGGAGAGGCAGAAATGCGGGAAGAGCGGCGGAGCCTCATTAGCCCAGATCCCAAAATTCCTCCGGAGGCTCCGGCGGAGCTGAGCCCGTGAATATTTCATAGGGAAGCTCCCGCTCCCTTTCCGCTTGTCCGTGTGGCCTCTCCTGAAAGAACGGTTTGCTTGGGAAAACAAGGAATGTTCTATGGATGGGAAACATGGAATGTTCTATGGATGGAAAACATGGAATGTTCCTGGGATGGGAAACATGGAATGTTCTATGGATGGAAAACATGGAATTTTCCTGGGATGGGAAACATGGAATGTTCCTGGGATGGAAAACAAGGAATGTTCTATGGATGGGAAACAAGGAATGTTCTATGGATGGAAAACATGGAATGTTCCTGGGATGGGAAACATGGAATGTTCTATGGATGGGAAACAAGGAATGTTCCTTGGATGGGAAAAATGGAATGTTCTATGGATGGAAAACATGGAATGTTCTATGGATGGAAAATATGGAATGTTCTATGGATGGAAAATATGGAATGTTCCATGTATGGAAAACAAGGAATGTTCTATGTGTGGAAAACAAGGAATGTTCCATGTATGGAAAACAAGGAATGTTCTATGGATGGAAAATATGGAATGTTCCATGTGTGGAAAACAAGGAATGTTCCCTGTACAGAAAACCAGGAATAATCCCTGAGTGGAAAACAAGGAATGTTCTCTGAGTGGGAAAATAAGGAATGTTCCATGGATGGGAAACAAGGAATGTTCTATGGATGGAAAACAAGGAATGTTCCTTGGATGGAAAACAAGGAATGTTCCCTGAGAGGGAAAACAAGGAATAATCCCTGAGTGGGAAAACAAGGAATATTCCATGTAAGGAAAATAAGGAATGTTCCATGGATGGAAAAAAAGGAATTCAATCCCTGAGACGGAAAACAGGGAATATTCCATGTATGGAAAACAAGGAATATTCTATGGATGGAAAACAAACAAGGAATGTTCCATGCATGGAAAACAAGGAATGTTCCATGCATGGAACACAAGGAATTCAATCCCAAGAAATGAAGGCAAAGAGGGAAGAGAGGGAAGAGGGAATATTCCAGGCTCCCAAATTAAATTCACTCGGAGATCCTTCTCTTTTCACTAAGGGAAAGTTAAGGAAAATAATTCCAAAGGGTTTTTTTCCAGACCATTCCATGCATGGAACAGCTCCGGAGCTCAGCCCGGAGCTTCCAAGGAAAGGAAGGAAGGAAAGGGATTTTTGCAGCTGTTCCATCCTCCCAATCCAGACGATCCAAAGGATTCCCTGGCTGGGATGGAACATTCCCTGGGCTCGGAAAATCCGCACGGAATTCCCGACACGATTTTCCCTGGATTTGGCTAAAACTGGGATTCAATCCAGTCCAACCCCCCCAGCATTTCTCCCTCAGCCGTGGCCACTCCTCATCCCAAGGGATTTTGTATCCAGGAAATTTGGGAGCTGGGAAGGGGCAAAGCAGGGAATTGGTTTGAATAAAAATCTTTCCCTTTTTCCCCCAAATCCCAGATTTCCTGGCATTGCCCCAAATC
>OU383786.1:14896298-14981298 GCA_910950805.1 Acrocephalus scirpaceus scirpaceus
TAAAAAAAGAATCCAAACATCCCAAGATATTTAAACAAATACTCCAAGAGCTTTATCCAATATCCCGACACATTTATCAGATATCCAAACATGTTTATCAAAATATTCCAACACATTTATCAAATATCCCAACATTTATCAAATATCCCAACATTTATCAAATATCCCAGGACATTTATCAAATATCCCAAGGTTTATCAAATATCCCAGGACATTTATCAAATATCCCAACATTTATCAAATATCCCAGGACATTTATCAAATATCCCAGGACATTTATCAAATATCCCAAGGTTTATCAAATATCCCAACATTTATCAAACGTCCTGACACGTTTATCAAACCTCCCAACATTTCTCACCCTCTGCTGATAAGAGGGATTTTATTCCCAGCCTGTTGGAAAGTTGAACAGGGGGAATCCCGGTGAAATGGCTCCGTTTTTCCATGAAATCCAAACGGTTTGGGTTGGGAAGAACTTTAAACCTGAGCAGGGTCCTGGTTTGTAGGAGCATCTCCTGTGCTGGGGGGCTCAGCCCATTCCCACCCTGCCAAGGGCAGGAAAATGTTGGGAGGAACTGGAGGAGGATCCCAGTGCCCCACAGGGAGAATTCCCTTTTCTTTTCCCGCTCTCTTTCCCTCTTTTTCCTTCTCCTTTTCCTTCTCCTTTCCCTTTCCCTTTTTTCCCTTTCCCATTTCTCTTTCCCCTTTCCCTTTTTTCCCCTTTTCCTTTTCTTTTCCGTTTTCCTTTCCCTTTCTCTTTTTTCCCTTTCCCCTTTTCCTTCTTTCTCTTTCCCCTTCCCTTTCCCTTTTTTCCCTTTCCCATTTCCCTTTCCTTTCCCTTTTCCCTTTTTGCTTTTCCCTTTTCCCTTTTCACTTTCCCTTCTTTCCCTTTCCTTTTCCCTTTTCCCTTTTCCCTTTCCCTCTCCCTCTTCCTTTCCCTTTTTTCCCTTTCCCTTTCCCTTCTTTCCTTTTCCTTTTCCCTTTCCCTTTTCCCTTTTCCTTTCTCTTTCCCCTTTCCCTTTTCCCTTTTCCCTTTTCCCTTTTCCCTTTTCCCTTTTCAATTTCCCTCTCCCTCTTCCTTTCCCTTTTTTCCCCCTTCCCCTTCCCCTTTCCCTTTCCCTTTCCCTTCCTCCCCAAACCATTTCCCTGCTTCCCCTCCGCTGGCTCCCGTTGTTTTCCCACTTTTCCCTCAGGGAACGACGGCGTCAATCCCTGTGATTCAATTCCTGGGGATAATTGGCCTGGAGGGAAAATGGAATGAAAAGCAGAGGAGGCAGCAATGAGATGATTTCATTTTCCAGGCTCCATTTAACTCCCTGTGCCGAGGAGCGGGCAGGGCCCATTTGTCTGCAGTGGAAATGTTTCATTCCTGGGAAAACAGAACCAATTTGTCAGATTAGCGTAATTATTTTCCATGGGTCGGCTGGAGAGAGGGAGGCCGGGAGCTGGGAGGACAAAAAACTCAGGAAAAGCAAGGGAGGAGCTGGGCTGGGAAAGCTGCACAACCCCAGGGATGAGCAGGGATGGGCTTGTGGGGCCAGGGCTCTCCGGCTTCTGTCATCCCGAATTTTGCATCCATGGGTCAATCCCTTCTTCCTTTCCCCTTTTCCCCTTTTCTCGTTTTCTTCTTTTCTTTTTCCTTTCCTTTCCTTTCCTTTCCTTTCCTTTCCTTTCCTTTCCTTTCCTTTCCTTTCCTTTCCTTTCCTTTCCTTTCCTTTCCTTTCCTTTCCTTTCCTTTCCTTTCCTTTCCTTTCCTTTCCTTTCCTTTCCTTTCCTTTCCTTTCCTTTCCTTTCCTTTCCTTTCCTTTCCTTTCCTTTCCTTCCCTTCCCTTCCCTTCCCTTCCCTTCCCTTCCCTTCCCTTCCCTTCCCTTCCCTTCCCTTCCCTTCCCTTCCCTTCCCTTCCCTTCCCTTCCCTTCCCTTCCCTTCCCTTCCCTTCCCTTCCCCTCCCTCCGAGCACCTTTTCCCTTCTCCATCCTCAAATTTCAGGGAACAGGAGCTATCCCAGAGGTGGAAAAAGGTGGGAATTAAATAAACACCAGCAGCTGGGAATAAATTAAACCTGATTTGGGATGATGTCCCCCGGGGGATGAATAAAAATGGAACGGCAAAAAATCCACGGGGGAGGTGAACACGGTGTTCCCGTCGTGTTTTCCTGGTGGGATTTGCGGGAAGGAAAACGGGATCTGAAATCTGGGAAGTGCAGGGAGCCTGAGGGATCCCAATTCCCTCTGCTGGGATCGGGAACTGAGGCATTCCCACATCCCAGGCTGGGAAAACAAAGGGAGAAAGGGACAAAAAGGGATAAAGGGACTGGATTTTCTGTGATCATTTCATAGAGATAATAATAATAATAATAATAATAATAATAATAATAATAATAATAATGATAATTTTATTTTATACTCATCAATCAAACTTTTCCCTAATTTTATTAAAACAGGAGCAGGGAAGCGGGAAGGGTTTGGAGTTCACAGGAATAGGAAAAGTGAAAGGAAAGCTGGGATGAGGCAATTCCGCTCCCAAAGTTCTCAGGCTGAGCCATAAATCCCCGATTTTCCAACTCTTTTTGGATCTCGGGGTTTGACCATGCTGGATTCCCCTCTGGAATAAAATTCCTGCTGGTTTTGCTGCTCTCCAAGCTCAGCTGGAGAAGTGAAGGAATTTTCCTCCGAAAAGACCAAAATTCCTCTTGGAATTTGGCCTCAGTGTCCAACAGGATCCATTGGGGGCTGGATCCTCCTCCACCACACCAGAGATCCACAATTCCCATCCGGAATTTCCCCTCTCTCCTTGCTCCCTTCCCATCCCAGCATTTTCTGGAGGAACCACAGGTGGAGAATTTGATTTTTAACAGATTTTTTTTGTCAATTCCCACCCCAGAACAAACGGCAGGAAGGAGCTGCCAGCTTTTCCAAGGATTCCCACGCAGGCAGGGCAGGAATTTCTGGTGTTTTCCTTAAATCCCTCAGTGTTTGCAAGCTCCAGCAGATTTTTCCAGCAGGTGGCAAAGGATTTATCCCCGGAATTTTCCACACCCACATTCCTGCTTTGCCTTCCCCGATCCCGGGTTTCTCCAGAACCAGGAGAATCTTGGAGCTGCAGCTTTGGAATCAACGATTTTCCACAAAAAACAAAGGCAGAATTCCCTTTCTTCTCAGGTTTTGCACCAAGCCAGTCCAAATCCTGCTTTAATTTCTAGAATTTAATCAGGAATATCCAGAATCCTCCTTGTTTTTTTCCCCATCCTGCAGGATTATTTCCATGGGATTATTTCCATGGGAATATTTCCATGGGATTATTTCCATGGGATGATTTCCACAGAATTCCTGGGATTTGGCCAAGTTTTCTGCCCTTTGATGATGACAAACAGAACCCATTTAAAATGGATGGATCTCCCCAAAATCACCTGGAATTTTGGTGGATTTTCCCAGTTTTCCTTTCCCTTTTAGGGGAGAAAATTCCCTGATTTTGCTGCCACAGCTGAAGTGAATCCATCCCAAAAAAACCCCAAACTTTTTCCCTAAAAATTCTTCCACTCAGCCCAAACTCCTTCACACGAGGGGAAACTCTGGGATTTGCCAGCAAATTCCAGAAGATTCCAGAGGCTGGGCTGGGCCCTGGCACTGGATCTGTTTTTCTATATCTAAAATTTAATCTCCCCCCAATCCCAAAATGTGGGATAAAATCCCAATTTTGGGGTAAACCCCCCATTTTTGGCATAAAACCCCATTTTTGGGTTAAAAAGAAAGCATTAAAATGTTATTTTTGGTACTCAGGGGTGGATTTGGTTGGAGAATTCCATCTTTATTTCGTTCCAAGAGGGATTTCAAGGATGGCTCCCAAAAATTGGCCGATCCCAATAGATCCCAAAATATCCCAATTCTCCTTTATCGTGCCCTGGGAAGAAGCAGGAGAGGGGTTTGCTCCTGGAATTCTTTCTTCCAGCAGATTTTTCCCAAGTGCATTCCAGAGGGGGTCACTGGGAAAAATCATATTCCCAAAATTCTGATTCCAAGAGTTTTGAATCCTTATGGATAAAACTACAACTTTTAAAATTTATTTTGGGGTTTTTTATTTCCATAAATGGGATTTGGAGGGATTTTGAGAAGGGCTGGGCGTTGTTATCTTCCCAGGGCAGGAATATTTACCAGAAATTCCCTCTGCAACTTGAAAATATTCCCAAAAAATCGGCACTTGCAATTCCTGAGGAGAAAAAAAACCAGGAATGCAGGAGTCCTTTGCCTCCAGGAAATTCTGGGAACCCCTTTCCCTTCCAGACCCTTTTCCTTCATTTTATTCCAAGAGTCTGGCACGGTAAAAAGTGTAATTCCAGGAATTTCACCGCGTTTCGGAGGCGCTGGAAAGAAGGAATTCCAAAATTAATGGGATTTCTCACGAGTTCCAGCGCGGCTTTGTCCGGGAGAACAATCCGAGGCTGTTGGGAATGGTCAGGATTGAAAGGATTTATTCAAACCCGTGTGAAAAAAAACATTTCAGCGTTGGTGGCTGAAATCCACGATTTTCAGGGAACAATTCCATCCTGGAATGACTCTCTGGAAGCGATCGGGAGTTTTGGGCTCGTTTGGAAGTGGAAAAGTTTGATTGGATTTTAATTTGGAGCAGGGACGAGGCACGGCTGTGGTTCGGCTCTCCCTGCCAAATTCTGGGCATTGGGAAACCTGGAATTCGGCCTGGAATAAATTCCAGCCGGGAGCGGGAGCTGGGGGGGGGGGAAATGAGGCCAAAAATTGGAATTTTGGTGCGTTCAGAGCCTCTGCAGCACCACGGAGAGCGGCAAAGCACGAACCGACATTCCAAGGGTGCGGGAATTCCAAGGGATGGGAGGAGCGGGAAAATAAAGCTGAGAGGGGTCAGAGATGAGAGAAATCCTTATCCAGAGGCTCACCCGTCCTAAAATGGATTTAATTCCTGGTTTAGACTCGGCTTTTGAGCATTCATTAAAACTCGACTCTGAGTTTAGCTCATATAAGGCTGAAGGAACAGGAAAATAAAGCTGAGAAGGGTCTCAAATAAGAGAAATCCTTATCCAGAGGCTCCCCCATCCTAAAAGGGATTTAATTCCTGTTTTAGGCTCGACTTTGAGCACTCATTTAAGGCCTGACTCTGAGTTTAACTGATAAGAGGTTCAGGAGCAGCAAAATAAAACTGAGAGGGGTCACAGACAGGATAAATCCTTATCCAGAGGCTCATCCACCCCAAAGTGGGTTTAATTCTTGTTTAAGGCCTGGCTTTGAGTTTAACTCATCTGAGGCTGGAGGAACAGGAAAATAAAGCTGGAAAGGCTTTTAAAAGGTCACAGATAAGAGAAGAGATTCATCCATCCCCAAATGGATTTAATTCTTGCTTAAGGCTCAGATTTTGAGCATCCATTAAAACTCAACTTTGAATTTAGCTCATGGAAGGCTGCAGGAACAGGAAAATAAAGCTGAGAGGGGTCAGAGATAAGAGAAATCCTTTTCTAGAGGCTCACCCGTCCTAAAAGGGATTTAATTCCTGTTTTAGACTTGGCTTCGATCACTCATTTAAGGCCTGACTCTGAGTTTAACTCCTCTGAGGCTGGAGGAGCAGGAAAACAAAGCTGAGAGGGGTCTCACTTCCTGCTGCACGCAGAATTCCTGGGAGAAGGCCAATCTGGGAGCCCAGAGCGTGGCTGGAGGTGCTGATGGATATCTGGGAATTTCTCCGGAGCAGGGAGCAGCAGGAGCACATCCATTGATTTCTATGGCAACAGGAACAACTCAGGGCTCCTGAGAGCCCCAGTCCCAGCCGGCTTGGGAAACTCCAAGGGATGATTCCCACTCTGATCCAGGATTTTCCCAGCAATATCCGGAGCTCTTCTCCCGTTCGTCTCCTTTTTTCTCAGGCTGGTCAAGTTAAAAATCAGGATTCAAAATCCTGAGAGGAAAACACGGTGGGAATTCCAGGCAAAGGCTGGGATTGAGTTCCAGGAGCTGGGATTGAGTCCCAGGAGTTGGGATTGAGTTCCAGGAGCTGGGATTGAATCCCTCAGGAGTTGGGATTGAGTTCCAGGAGTTGGGATTGAGTTCCAGGAGCTGGGATTGAGTCCCAGGAGCTGGGATTGAGTCACTCAGGAGCTGGGATGGAGTTCCAGGAGCTGGGATTGAGTCCCAGGAGCTGGGATTGCGTTCCAGGAGCTGAGTTTAAGTTCTCCAGGAGTTCTTCCTTCTAAAAATATGGATTTGCCCACAATGAATTTTAAGATTGGCAATTCCAGAACCTGGGAGCAACCCAGATCCACAGGGACAGAGGGACAGGTAGGGACACCCAGGGACACCCAGGGACACCCAGAGATCCACAGGGACACCCAGAGATCCACAGGGACACCCGGGGACACCCAGGGACACCCAGAGATCCACAGGGACACCCGGGGACACCCAGGGACACCCAGGGACAGACAGGGACACTCAGGGACCCACAGAGGCACATGGGGACATCCAGGGACACCCAAGGACACCAAGGGACACCCAAGGCTGGGGGCCCCTCTCAGCTGGGGCTCCTCTCCAGGCTGAGCAGCCCCAGCTCCCACAGCCCCTCCTGGGCATGGAGCTGCTCCAGGCCCTTCCTCATCCTCATCCTCACATCACCCCAGGCCCTTCCTCATCCTCATCCTCACATCACTCCAGGTCCTTCCTCATCCTCATCCTCACATCACCCCAGACCCTTCCTCATCCTCACACTGCTCCAGACCCTTCCTCATCCTCACATCACTCCAGGCCCTTCCTCATCCTCACATCACTCCAGGCCCTTCCTCATCCTCACATCGCCCTTCCTGGCCACAAGGACACACACAAAGAGCAGGACCAGCCCCAATCCTTCATTTTGGGGTTTTTATCTCAATCTTTTATTTCAGTCTCAGCTCTCCCTCCTCTCCAGAATGTCAACATAAAAAAATGCCACGAGTGCGTGGATGGTGAAATCTTCCATCCAGCAAAAGGGAAAAATTCAAAGTAAAAGACACAAAATAAAAAGCACAGAAGAATTCAGAATGAAAAGAACTCTCCCATCCCCATGGGGTGCTGGCCCCTGTGCCACCGAAGGTCTCTGTGCCACCCGTGGGTGCCAGGAGCTCTTTTCCCTGCCTTGTTTATCCCGAGGTTTCTGGAGCTGCTCTTTGCCCTCTGCCCAGGAGATTTAGGCAATAAAATCAGGATTCCACCTCTAAAAACTCTATTTTCATCAACTGACTCTCCCTGTTGTCAGGGAATGCTCTCCCAGGTTTTGTGTTTATCCCGAGGTTTCTGGAGCTGCTCTTTGCCCTTTCCCCGGGGGCATCAGGCACTGAAATCAGGATTACAGGGAATGCTGTCCCAGGCTTTGTGCTCCCTCCCTTCAGCCCCAGCACGGCGCTGTTGGCTCGAGTGGCTGAAGAATTTACCCAGCCTTGAGAGCTTTTGAACCCCTGCCTGTCTCTCAGCTCAGATCCCGGTAAAACTCCTTTATTCCCCCCCTCCCAGTGTTTATTTACAGGAAAAGCGCCGCTTTCCTCAAGGCAACTTCAGCACCAGCGTGTTTACCCAGCAACTTCGTTGTTTTTTTGTTTTTCCCCTAGCCCAAAACTCTAATAAATCCTAATAAAATCAAGCAAAATGAAAGGAAACGAATCCAGAAATTAACCCCGCTCGGCTCCCGGCGGGATCACGGCTGGGCGATCAATCGCGGGGCACTTTGGGCGAGCAGGTGCTGCGGAGCCGCCTGTTTATCGCTCCCAACTCTATTTTTATCCGGCTGACTCTGCCCATTGTCATGGCGAGAGCCGGCTGCGGGCTCGCTGCCGTTTAGCAACCCGTGCCCATAAATACATCAGCAGATTGAATTCCAGCCCGGCGTGCCAGCAGCGCCTCTGCCTCGCTGCTTCTCCCGGCGTTCGCACGTCTGACTCAAGCGCCCGGCTCTCATTGAAAAGCCTCGAGAGAGGATGGAGAGCGGATCCATTATTCTGACGAGGAGGGGAGAGCGGGGCTGAGCTCTGAGCCCCCCAAAGCTGCCCAAAAATTGGGGGGGACACCTGAGGTGACGCTGGCAGCGATGTTTGGGTGGGTGACAGCGCAGGGAGGGGCGGGGAGAGCTCTGCCTCACTTGTTGCATCGCAAAAATCTCCGAATCCCAAATCCCTCAGCCCCGTCCTGCTTCCCGGGGGTTCGGCAGGGAGCGAATCCAAGGCCAGGCTCCCCTCGCAGATTTTCAGGGAGCGATTTTAGGGCCTGACTCGGGGCCAGCTGGATGAATCCTCCCCGCATGGGCTCCGCTCTCCCGGCAGGGGCGGGTGCGACCTTGGCGCTCGGGCTCCCCTTCTGCTCGGGGACAGCTGCTCAAAGCAAAGCCCGGAGGTGTCAGAGCTCCCCCGCTGTCCCCAAACCAGCCCCGGGCTCGGCCGGGGGTCGTTCCCGCCTGCGGGAGGGTTTGGAGAGGGTCTGGGAGGATTTGGAAAGGGTTTGGAGAGGGTTTGGGAGGGTTTGGAGATGGTTTGGGAGGGTTTGGGAGAGTTTGGGAGGGTTTGGAGAGGGTTTGGGGGGGGGGGTTGGGAGGGTTTGGGAGGGTTTAGAGAGGGTTTGGAGAGGGTTTGGGAGGATTTGGAGAGGGTTTGGACAGGGTTTGGGAGGGTTTCTGGGGCTGGGCAGGAGCTGGAGCGGGGGGAATGCGGCTCTGCCCCAGCCGGCCCCTCCCGGGAGGCATGGAGGGGATCAAAGCCCGGCCCGGGATGGGGACAGGGACGGGGATGGGGGACAAGGACAGGGATGGTGACAGGGATGGAGATGGGGGAACAGGGACAGAGTTGAGGGAACAGGGACGGGGATGGGGGAACAGGGACGGGGATGGGGGAACAGGGACGGGGATGGGGGAACAGGGACGGGGATGGGGGCAGAAGCACGGAAAGGGGGACAGACGTGAGGAGGGGGACACAGGCATGGGAAAGGGGACAGACATGAAGGGGGGCACAAACACGCACACATGGGAGCAGGGCACACACACACGGGCACACACACACATACACACACACACTGGAGCAGTGCACACACACACAGACACACGCAGGGCACACACACGAGCAGGGTGCACACACACACACACACACACGAGCAGTGCACACACACACACACGAGCAGTGCACACACACACACATGAGCAGGGTGCACGCACACACACGCACACACATGAGCAGGGCGCACACACACACACACACACACACACATGAGCAGGGCATACACACACGAGCAGTGCACACACACACACACACGAGCGGTGCACACACACACACACACGAGCGGTGCACACACACATAGACACATGAGCAGGGCACACACACACATGAGCAGGGTGCACGCACACACACGCACACACACGAGCAGTGCACACACACACACGCACACACACAAACACACGCACACACACACACACACGAGCAGGGTGCACACACACATGAGCAGGGTGCACACACACACACATGAGCAGGGTGCACGCACACACACGCACACACACGAGCAGGGCGCACACACACAAACACACACACACACTCGCACACACACGCACACGCACACACACGAGCAGGGCGCACACACACAAACACACACACACACTCGCACACACACGCACACGCACACACACGAGCAGGGCGCACACACACGGCCGCACCGGCGGGCTCAGCATCCCCGCTCAGCGCTCCCTCTCCCCGCAGCGCCGCTCGCAGCTCCAGCCCAAGTTGGCGAGCAGGGGGCGGCCCCAGGGCTGCGGCACCCCCGGCCCCTCCGAGCCCCTCCCGGGGGAGCGGCCAGCGCGGGGAGCGCTCCCGGCGCGGCTGCGGCAGCGGCAGGCTCCGGCTCCGGCTCCAGCGGGAGGGAGAGCAGCCCTGGAGCTGCAGGTAACCATGGCCGGGAGCCGGGAACGGGAGCCGGGATGAGGGAACGGGAGCCGGGAACGGGAGCGATCGCTGCGGGGAGGATGGAGTCGGGGCAGGCGGGGGTTTCGTGAAGCGCTCCCCGCTTTGGGGGGGCTCGCTGGGGTCAAGGAGGTACCGGAGTGGTGGGTCCCGCTCGTGGAGACCCCGAATTTGCCCTTCTGGGGGGGCGTTGGTGCTGGAGAGAGGAGTGAGAACAGCCGGGCTGGGGGGATGGCGAGGAGGACCCTCCGGGCAGTGGGGTCACCAATCCTGGCCGGGGGGTGACCGAGAGGGACCCCCTGGATAATGGGGTGACAAATCCGGGCTGGGGGGTGACCGAGAGGGACCCTCTGGATAATGGGGTGACAAATCTGGGCTGGGGGGTGACCGAGAGGATCCCTTTGGGCAGTGGGGTGACCAATCCTGGCCGGGGGGTGCCCAGGAGGGTCCCTCTGGACAATGAGGTGACCAATCCGGGCTGGGGGGTGCCCAGAAGGGTTCCTTTGGGCAGTGGGGTGACCAAAACCCTGGTCAGGGGATGCCGAGGAGGGACCCTCTGGGCAGTGGGGTGACCAAACCTGGCCAGGGGGTGCTTAGGAGGGTTCCTCAGGAAAATGGGGTGACCAATTCGGGTTGGGGGTGCCCAGGAGGGTTCCTTTGGTCAGTGGGGTGACCAATCTGGGCCAGGGGATGCCGAGGAGGGACCCTCTGGAAAATGGGGTGACCTGTCCTGGCCGGGGGCTGCCCGAGAGAATCCCTTTGGTCAGTGGGGTGACCAAACCTGGCCAGGGGGTGCCCAGGAGGGTCCCTTTGGAAAATGGGGTGACCAATCCTGGATGGGGGTGCCCAGGAAGGTTCCTTTGGGCAGTGGGGTGACCAATTCTGGCCAGGGGTGCTCAGGAAGGTCCCTCTGGAAAATGGGGTGACCTGTCCTGGCCGAGGTCTGCCCAGGAGAATCCCTTTGGTCAGTGGGGTGACCAAACCTGGCCAGGGGGTCCCCAGGAGGGACCTGCAGGACAATGGGGTGAGCAGTCCTGGCCAGGGGGTGCTCAGGAGGGTCCCTCTGGACAATGGGGTGACAAATCCGGGCTTGGGGTGCCCGGGAGGGTCCCTTGGACCCATCCTAGCCGGGGGGTGCCCAGAAGTGTCCCTTTTGGCAGTGGGTGACCCATCCTGTCCGGGGGGTACCCGGGAGGGTCCCTTTGGTCAGTGGGGTGACAATCCGGGTTGGGGGTGCCCCAGGAAGGTTCCTTTGGTCAGTGGGGTGACCAATTCTGGCCAGGGGGTGCCCAGGAAGGTTCCTTTTGGCAGTGGGTGACCCGTCCTTGCCAGGGGTGCCCGGGAGGGTCCCTTTGGTCAGTGGGTGACGGGGGTGCTCATGGAAGTCCCTTTGGTCAGTGGGTGATGGGGGTGCCCAGAAGGGTCCCTTTGGTCAGTGGGGTGACCCGTCCTTGCCGGGGGTGCCCAGGAAGGTTCCTTTGGTCAGTGGGTGACCCGTCCTTGCCGGGGGTGCCCAGGAAGGTTCCTTTGGTCAGTGGGTGACCCGTCCTTGCCGAGGATGTCCAGGAGGGTCCCTTTGGTCAGTGGGTGACCCGTCCTTGCCGGGGGTGCCCAGGAATGTTTTTTTGGTCAGTGGGTGACCCGTCCTTGCCGGGGGTGCCCGGCAGGGTCAGGGTCAGCAGCCTGACCGCAGCCGTGCAGCTCCCAAGAGCCACCAAAGGCACCACGGGGGGGACAGCCCGGGGATGTCACCGCGGGGATGTGACAGAGCCCCGGCAGCGCTGGGTGCTCCTGGGGGATAAAACACGGCGGGGAGCGCAGGGGCCCATCCTGACCCCACCGTGTCCCCTTGACCTTGACACCTCCGCTCGCTGTCCCTCAAGGGCTGTCCCCAGTGCCCGGAGCGTGGCGGGGCAGGGACAGAACAACCGGGCTGGGAGAGAACAGGGACAGAACAACCGGGCTGGGAGGGAGCAGGGACAGAACCGGGCTGGGAGGGAGCAGGGACAGAACCGGGCTGGGAGGGAGCAGGGACAGAACACCCGGGCTGGGAGGGAGCAGGGACAGAACAACCGGGCTGGGAGGGAGCGGGGACAGAACCGGGCTGGGAGGGAACAGGGACAGAACTGGGCTGGGAGGGAGCGGGCACAGAACCGGGCTGGGAGGGAGCAGGGACAGAACCGGGCTGGGCGGGTTTGGGCTCAGCCTGAGGGATTTTGGACCCCCGGGTGAAACCCCACAGGTGTTGGGGGGTTAAACGCGACTGAAACGCGTTTGGGGGAGAAAAACAACAACAACAACAAAAAGGGTTCAAGGAATATTTGTTTTTCTGGGTTGTTCTATGAGCTGTTTGCTCCCAGAGACAGGAGCAGCTCCTCAGGTGCTCTGGGAAAGCCCGGGAGGAGCTGAGCGGGGACGGGGCGGTGAAAATTCAATTCCAGGCTGGGGCTCTCTGAGGGACCCGCGGCTCCTGGCACGGTCACCAGGGCTCGGCGGCTGTAGTGGGAGTGGGATGGATCCCAGAGACCCCAAATCCCGGGATTTTTTCCCCTCCCGAGGCTCCTTTGCTGTTCCCGAGCTCCTTCCAGCGTGAGGCCCGGGGCTGTTCCGGCTCTCCCTCAGCGCGGAGCCGCCACAGGCCGGGATCGGCGCTGCTCCTCCCATCGGGAATGTCCCTGAAATCCCCGCGAGTCCCGGGATTGCAGGGAGGGAAGGAGGAAAAGAAACATTGAAGGAAAAACCCCCGGGGGTTGGAGCTGAGCTGGGGCCGGGTTTGAGGCCTCCACCCCAGCCCTGGGCCCGGGGGGAGCAGGGACGGAGCTGCGCGGCCTGCGCGGCCTGGAGGGGCTTAAACCCGGGAGCAAACACGGCTTCAATCTGGGACCAAACCCGGCTTAAACCTGGGAGCAAACCCGGCTTCAATCTGGGACCAAACCCGGCTTAAACCCGGGAACAAACCCGGCTTCAATCTGGGACCAAACCCGGCTTCAATCTGGGACCAAACCCGGCTTAAACCTGGGAGCAAACCTGGCTTCAATCTGGGACCAAACCCGGTTTAAACCCGGGAGCAAACCCGGCTTCAATCTGGGACCAAACCCACTGTAATTCCGGGAGAAAATCCATGCTAAATCTGGGACAAACCCCAGTTTAAATCTGGAGCCAAAGCCAGTTAAAATCTGGGACAAAACCCACCTTAAATCTGGGACAAAACCCACTGTAAATCCGGGAGCAAAGCCAGTTTAAATCTGGAGCAAACCCAGCTTGAAACCAGGAGCAAACCCACCTTAAATCTGGGAGCAAACCCAGTTTAAATCCAGGAGCAAACCCACCTTAAATCCAGGAGCAAATCCATCTTAAATCTGGGAGCAAACGCAGTTTAAATCTGGGACAAAACCCACCTTAAATATGGGACAAAACCCACTGTAAATCCGGGAGCAAAGCCAGTTTAAATCTGGAGCAAACTCACCTTAAATCTGGGACCAAACCCACCCTAAATCCAGAGCAAATCCAGTTTAAATCTGGGATAAAACCCACCTTAAATCCAGAAGCAAATTATCTTAAATCTGGGAGCAAACCCAGCTTAAATCTGGGAGCAAACCCAGTTTAAATCCAGGAGCAAACCCAGTTTAAATCCAGGAGCAAATCCATCTTAAATCCAGAGCAAACCCAGTTTAAATCCGGGAGCAAACCCAGTTTAAATCCGGGAGCAAACCCAGTTTAAATCCGGGAGCAAACCCAGTTTAAATCCAGGAGCAAACCCAGTTTAAATCTGGGAGCAAACCCAGTTTAAATCCGGGAGCAAACCCAGTTTAAATCCAGAGCGAATCCAGTTTAAATCTAGGACCAAACCCAGTTTAAATCCAGGAGCAAATCCATCCTAAACCTGGGACCAAACCCAGCAGCATTTGCTTTCCATGAGTGTTGGTGTGGCAGCAGCAGCTCAGCCCGAGTGAGCAATCCCTGAACACGACTGAAACGTGTCTGGGGAGGAAAACAAAAAAAAGATTCAGCAAATATTTGGTTTTCTGGGGTTTTTTTATGAGTTGTTTGCTCCTAGAACCAGGAGCAGCTTCTGGGAAACCCCAGGATGAGCTGAGGGATAACAAGGCGGTGAAAACACAATTCCAAAATATATTTTTTTAGGGTTAAAAATGGGAAGAAGTTGTTGAAGGTGGAGTTCAGCTGGTCACTGTCCAGTCCTGATTAAGAGAGGGGAAGCAGAGGAGCAATTTCATGGGGAAAAGTTTTGTTTTCAGCAGAGAAAAATCCATCACTGCAGTTTTTGGGGCAACAAACGCCCCCTGAGACTCATCAAAAGCAGATTTGTGCAAGGACAAAGTTCCTTTTCAGGAGAATCTGAGCTAATTCCTTGGATTTTTTTAGCTCCAGGTGGTGGGATAGGGCTGGGAATGGGAAAACCGAGCTGTCCTCGCTGTGTGGGAGCTGCTGGCTGGGTACAGAACATTTTCATGGCTCGGGAGCTGAGGCAGCTCTCAGGGTGATGCTGCATTTCCCTGCTGCTCCCTGTCGGCTTTCCCGGGATTTTTGAGTTATCCCAGAGCTGCTCTGGAGGTCTCCCCAACTCCCTCCCTCTCCTGCCTGCTCCAAATTCCCAAATTCCCAAAGGAATGAGGCCCCTGGGCTCTCTGGGAAGCAGCAGGTGATGAACATTCTGCTCCAAAAGGGAAAAATTATTAAAAACCCAGGAATTTATTGCTGCCAACTCCATGGGATCCCCAAATCCAAGGCATGAGGCTCCCCGGCTCCAAAAAGGAAAAATTATCAAAAATCCAGGAATTTATTGCTGCCAACTCCATGGGATCCCCAAATTCCCAAAGGAATGAACCCTACAGGTTCTCTGGGAAGCAGCAGGTGATGAACATTCTGCTCCAGAAGGGAAAAATTATTAAAAACCCAGGAATTTATTGCTGCCAACTCCATGGGATCCCCAAATCCAAGGCATGAGGCCCCCCAGCTCCAAAAGGGAAAAATTATTAAAAATCTGGGAATTTATTGCTGCCGACTCAATGGGATCCCCAAATTCCCAAAAGAATGAGGCCCCTCAGGTTCTCTGGGAAGCAGCAGGTGATGAACACTGAGCTCCAAAAGGGAAAAATTATCAAAAACCCAGGAATTTATTGCTGCCAGCTCCATGGGGTCCCCAAATTCCCAAAGGAATGAGGCCCCTCGGGCTCTCTGGGAAGCAGCAGGTGATGAACACTCAGCTCCAGAATGGAAAATTATTAAAATTCTGGGAATTTATTGCTGCCAACTCCATGGGATCCCCAAATCCAAGGCAAGAGGCCCCGTGGGCTCTCTGGGAAGCAGCAGGTGATGAACACTCTGCTCCAAAAGGGAAAAATTATTAAAAATCCAGGAATTTATTGCTGCCAACTCCATGGGATCCCCAAATCCAAGGAATGAGGCTCCCCAGCTCCAAAAAGGAAAAATTATCAAAAATCTGGGAATTTATTGCTGCCGACTCAATGGGATCCCCAAATTCCTAAAGGAATGAGCCCCACAAGTTCTCTGGGAAGCAGCAGATGATGAACATTCTGCTCCAGAGGGGAAAAATTATTAAAAATCTGGGAATTTATTGCAGCCAACCCCACAGGATCTCCAAATCCAAGGAATGAGGCCCCTGGGCTCTCTGGGAAGCAGCAGGTGATGAACATTCTGCTCCAAAAGGGAAAAATTATCAAAAATCCGGGAATTTATTGCTGCCAACTCCATGGGATCCCCAAATTCCCAAAGGAATGAGCCCCACAGGTTCTCTGGGAAGCAGCAGGTGATGAACACTCAGCTCCAGAGGGGAAAAATTATTAAAAATCTGGGAATTTATTGCTGCCAAATCCATGGGATCCCCAAATCCAAGGCATGAGGCCCCCCAGCTCCAAAAGGGAAAAATTATCAAAAATCTGGGAATTTATTGCAGCCGACTCAATGGGATCCCCAAATTCCCAAAAGAATGAGGCCCCTGGGCTCTCTGGGAAGCAGCAGGTGATGAACATTCTGCTCCAGAGGGGAAAAATTATTAAAAATCCGGGAATTTATTGCTACCAACTCAATGGGATCACCAAATCCAAGGAATGAGGTCCCTTAGGCTCTCTGGGAAGCAGCAGGCGATGAACACTCTGCTCCGGAAGGGAAAAATTATCAAAAATCCGGGAATTTTTTGCCGCTGACTTCACGGGGTGGGAGCTGTGCTGCCAGGGGACAATTCCTGGAGAGTCCTCCTGGTGTTTTTCCTCCCAAGACCCTTCCAAAAGCCTGGATCCCCATCGGGTGCATCCTCCTTGATTATCCTGCCGTAATTCCATTCCAGCAATTATCAGGGAAGAGGGAGCGATGATTCCAGAGGCAAACACGCAGCAGGATCCAAGCCAGCCTTGGGAAATCAGCTTTCCTGCTGCAATTCCTGCCCCATCCCTGCCCCTCTCTCATGCAATCCTTCCACGGAGTTATTTTTGGCTTTCCTGCCGCGGCCAGAGCCAGGGAAAACTTCAGCTTTGATCTGTCTGGGCATTTTTTAATTGCGCATTAAAAGAATTTAATTCGATTTTAAATAACGGTTTTTCCTCATCCTTTAGGCCGGGATGATTTTTCAGCCGCTGTTCTGTTCGTTCCTGGGTGGGTTTTTTTTCGCCCAGGTTTATTTAGGAGTTTTCACCAATGTGAAATTCTCACACCATGACACCTCTGCTATTTATTCACTGCATTTTTTGGGGAGGCAGGGACTGAGATATATTCAGCCACTGTGGATGCTGATTTTTATTTTTTCCAGGATGCTGCTCTGTTAAAACCTGGAATTCTATCAGGGATTTTTATTATTACATTTCCATCTCCTCAATTTGAAGCAGAAACGCCCAGAATTTATGGACAATCCCGAGGTGGGGGGGTTGGAAAAGGGAAAATCAAAGGTGAAAAAAAAAAAGCTGAGTGAGAGGAAATCCCCTGGAGGAGCGTTGGTTATTAATCCATTAATTAAGAACACCAAACAAGGCAGTGAGGGATCAATCAGCGCGTCTTAATTACCTTTAATCACCGTCTTTAATCACCCTCCGTGAGCTGCAGGGTGGTGGTGACAGAAGGAGCCGAGGCCGTGCTGGTGAGGGACAAATTGTCACCTGGACAGGGGGAAAAATTAAAATTCCCTGTGCTCACCCAAGGCAGCCAGGAAAACAGGGATTTACAGCTGCTCAGGGGGGTTGGGGTTGTTTTTCCAGGAAAAATCCTGGAATTTTGGTGGCTGCAAGGCAGAGGATGAGGGGAGAAAATGTGGCATGGGGTTTGGAGATCTGGGGGAATTTGGGGCATCAGATCATGGGAATTGGGAATGTCCAGATGGGGTAAATTCCATCCTGGTGCTGGGAACTGCAGGGAAGAGTTGGGAGGTTTTGCATGGGAGCTTTAGGGAATGGATTTCACCTCAGGAAAATTCCCTGGGATTGTCCACATCCAGGCTGGAGCAGGCTGGGATAATGGGAAGTGCTCAGAGATGAGCTTGAAGGTCCCTTCCCACCCAAACCATTCCAGGGCATTGGGATTCTCTTCCCAATCCACTGGGCCTGACAGGGAATATTGCACAGCTCATCCCATGGGATAGAAATCCCGAGGGAAAGGTGAAAATTCCCACAAAACCCACGGAAAAAGCCCTGGAACACTGAGGTGACAAAGTGTCCCTGACTCCAGGGAAAGTCGGAACCTGGAGGTTCCTCTCCATGGAAAACACACCCAAGTCCTCATGGAAAACCTCTGGAATGCCAAAGGATGGCTGGGAGAGCCCAGACCCTCAGCAAACCGAGATTCGGGGCTGGAGGATTTCTCCAGGGGGAGAAGAAATTGGAAGTATCCAAAGAGAAGAACCCCTCATTCCAAGGCCTGAACTCCAAAGGATTGAAATTACTGTGGAATTCCTCTGGTTCCTGAATCCAAGGACGTGCGCTGTGGGAAAAGGGACTTTGGAAAATTGGCCTTTCCCGTTTTTCAGGGAATGGGAACACAGGACTGCCCCTCCTGGCCTTCCCTGCTGAGTTCCAGCACTGCTGCTTTCCATGCCCTCCAACTTTTCCCAGGCTCAGATGGAAAATTGGGCATTTTGGGCCCAGCCTGGATGTGCTGAGCTTGTCTGGGAAGAGCATCCCCAATCCCAGCACAACTGGAACATTCCCAATGCCAGCACAACTGGGATATTCCTAATCCCATTGGGACATTCCCAATCCCAGCACAACTGGGACATTCCCAATCCCAGTGCCATTGGGACATTCCCAATCCCAGCACAACTGGGACATTCCCAATCCCATTGGGACATTCCCAATCCCAGCACTACTGGGATGTTCCCAATCCCAGTGCCATTGGGACATTCCCAATCCCAGCACCATTGGGACATTCCCAATCCCAGCAGTACTGGGACATTCCCAATCCCAGCACTACTGGGACATTCCCAATCCCAGTGCCATTGGGACATTCCCAATCCCAGCAGTACTGGGACATTCCCAATCCCATTGGGACATTCCCATTCCCAGCACCACTGGGACATTCCCAATCCCATTGGGACATTCCCATTCCCAGCACCACTGGGACATTCCCAATCCCATTGGGACATTCCCAATCCCGGCGCCATCCCAAAGATGTGAGTTTATAAACCCTGACTGCCCCATCCCGAGTATTTTTCCTTCCTGTTCTTCCCTTCCATGATCCCAGTGGGGTGACAGCAGGAAAATGGGAATTTCCAAACCCCTCCCAGCCGAGGATGAAGGATCCCAGCTTTGGCTTCTCCCAGAATTCCCCCTGAGATTTGCTACAACTCGGGATTTCAAAGGGAGTTGAAGATCAGGAATTAAAACTCCACTTTTTAATCCAGAACTGGACTTTTCCTGGTTTATTTCACCCAAACACTGGAGTTTTCCTTTGTTATTTTCTCCAAGCTCTGACCCACTCCTGGTTAATTCATGAGGAGCGCGGTCCTGGCTGAGCTCTGCCCACAGCGGGATGTCGGGAATTGCAGGGATGAGGGATAAATCCCAAACATCCCAGCGGCTTCTCCAGCTCCTCCTCACCCCCCAGAGCTCGGGCAGCTCCCTCAGCTCTCTCTGCATTCCCGATTTTCCCCCCAGCCCGGTGCATCTCCACCCGGCCACGTGAGACACCTACTCCCCATCTGCACATTCCCAAAGCGGCTCGGCACATTTGTGATTCCTCCCGGGAGCTGCAGGGACTCCTCCTCTCCCCCAGGTTTTCTCACCCCGGGAGAAAGCCCAGCCACCGATGGAGGAGGTTTTTTCCACGAGCTGTGGGCTGGGTGTTTGTGATTCCAGATCCAAACCCTCATCGCCGGGTTATGATGGGAATGTGATCGTCAGGTGATGGAAGAGAAAAATTGCCGGGTGTTTCTCCCCCACCTTCACCAGGGTTTTGTGCTTTAAATTTTAGGTTTTTTAGAGGTGATGTTTCCAAGTTTCTCCACCTGGTAAACACCTACTTCCAACCCCACTCCGGCAAAATTATGGAAAAATATTCCTGGGGATCGAGCACGCCGCAGGAAAGGGGCGTTGGAAATTCTCCACCTTTTTTTCAGAGTGGCTGGGGAAATTTCGTCCAGCTTCAAAGCTGCTCAGCTGTCCTGGAGCTTGGATTTCCTGCAGGGAAAAGGGAATTTTGGGATAAAAACCAGTTCAGGGTGAGAGGAGAGGATGCAGGAACACAAAAATAACCTTGAGAGATGGCAAAAAGGAGTTTATTCCTTCCCTTCTCTGTGCCCACCCCCTGACCTGGTGGGGAAGGTCTCAGACGTGATCTTTGCTCTCTTGGAGTGCAGGGAATTTTTTTTCCCAAGGATTTTCCATTGTTATGGAAAGTTTAGTTTCCTGCCCTGATCCCAGTTCCAAGCCCAACATCTTCCACTATCCCAGGTTGGTTGCTCCAACCCAGCCTTGGACAGTTCCAGGGATGGGGCAGCCCCAGCTTCCCTGGGAATTCTATTGCAGAGCCTCTCCACCCTCACAGGGAAAAATCCCTCACTGTCCATCCAGCAGAGGTGTCCTGCTGGATCCGAGGTTTGGGAATACTCTGGGTTCTCCAGGGAATGATTTCACAGTCACAGCCAGCCCTGGACCCCGTGAAAATGAAACAGAACCTGGGATCTGCTGGGATGAGCACTGGGATCCTCCCACTGTGCGATTCCTTTGCTGGGAATTGATCCCATCCCACTGCTGAACAATTCCACCCCAGATTCTGAACAGAGGAGAAAATGGAAATGATTGTCAAAATCTGCTTTGAATTCGCTCTTCCTGTCTCTCTTTCCTTTGAAGCTTTGAGCTTGTGAGTTTTGAATTTGTGAATTTTGAATTTTCAGATTTTGAACTTTCAAATTTTGAACTTTCAAATTTTGAACTTTCGAATTTTGAACTTTCAAATTTCCAACTTTCAATTTTTGAATTTCAAATTTTAAAATTTTGAACTTTCAAATTTCCAACTTTCGGATTTTCGAATTTTCCAATTTTGAATTTTCCCTTCTAGGAACAAGATGCCCGCGGACTTTAATCTCTCCTAAGAGAAAAACCGCACGGAGAGAGGGGAAAAAAATACAAAAAAATCATGGATCCTTTGTACTTTCCCGGCGCGTTCAGCACGGAAGCCGCTCCAGGTGAGGCCAACTCCTCCCTGCTGCTGCTGCTGCCCAACGTGACGGAGAACGGGACGCTCCCGGAGCCGCCGCCGCCGTTCCAGTACATCCACAAGGTGCTGATCCCCATCTGCTACCTGCTGGTGTGCGCCGTGGGGCTGAGCGGCAACGCCCTGGTCATCTACGTGGTGCTGCGGCACGCCAAGATGAAAACGGTCACCAACATCTACATCCTCAACCTGGCCGTGGCCGACGTGCTCTTCATGCTGGGCCTGCCCTTCCTGGCCACCCAGAACGCCATCTCCTACTGGCCCTTCGGCTCCTTCCTCTGCCGCCTGGTGATGACGGTGGACGGCATCAACCAGTTCACCAGCATCTTCTGCCTGACGGTGATGAGCATGGACCGCTACCTGGCCGTGGTGCACCCCATCAAATCCACCAAGTGGAGACGCCCCAGGGTGGCCAAGCTCATCAGCGCCACGGTTTGGACTTTCTCCTTCCTGGTGGTGCTGCCCGTCATCATCTTCTCGGACGTGCAGGAGGATTTCCAGACGTGCAACATGAACTGGCCGGAGCCGGTCAACGTCTGGTCGGCGGCGTTCATCATCTACACCTCGGCCTTGGGTTTCTTCGGCCCTTTGCTGGTCATCTGCCTGTGCTACCTGCTGATCGTGGTCAAGGTCAAGTCCTCGGGGATCCGCGTGGGCTCCACGCGGCGCCGCCGCTCGGAGCGCAAGGTGACCAGGATGGTGGTGATCATCGTGGTGGTCTTCGTCTTCTGCTGGCTGCCCTTCTACACCATGAACATCGTCAACCTGATCCTCATCCTGCCCGCCGACCCCGTCCTGGAGGGGCTCTACTTCTTCATGGTGGTGCTGTCCTACGCCAACAGCTGCGCCAACCCCATCCTCTACGGCTTCCTCTCCGACAACTTCAAGCAGAGCTTCCGGAAGGTTCTCTGCCTCCGCCAGGGTGACGGGGCCGAGGATGGAGACCCCGTGGAGCACAGGCAGGAGAACAGCAGCCGCCTGCAGGAGTCCATGCTGACCCAGAGGAACGCCGAGTTCAACGGGCACATGCAGACCAGCAAGGTCTGAGGGCACGGCCGGGCACTGCAGGGTCCCCTGGAGGGCTTGGGGACATCATGGAGGGCATGGCCTGGCACTGCAGGGTCCCCTGGAGGACCTGGGGACATCAAGGAGAGCCTGGCCTGTCACTGCAGGGTCCCCTGGAGGGCTTGGGGACATCATGGAGGGCATGGCCTGTCACTGCAGAGTCCCCTGGAGGGCTTGGGGACATCATGGAGGGCATGGCCTGGAACTGCAGGGTCCCCTGGAGCACTTGGGGACATCATGGAGAGCCTGGCCTGGCACTGCAGGGCCCCCTGGAGGACTTGGGGACCTCGTGGAGAGCCTGGCCTGGCACTGCAGGGTCTCCTGGAGCACTTGGGGACTTCATGGAGGGCATGGCACTCTAGAGTCCCCTGGAGGACTTGGGGACCTCATGGAGGTCATTACCTGGCACTGCAGTCCCCTGGTGGACTTGGGAACTTCCTGGCATTGCAGGGTCCCCTGGAGGACTTGGGGACATCAAGGAGAGCCTGGCCTGGCACTGCAGGGTCCCCTGGAGCACTTGGGGATATCAAAGCAAGCTCAGTTCCTGCAAAAGGAGCACATGGAGCCCCAGGAGCTCCAGGAAATGTGCACAGAGGGCTTTTCCCTGCTTTTCCCAGCTGGAAGTGCCAAGCTCTCGTGGTGGATCTGAGGTCTGGGACCACTTTGGGTCCTCCAGGGAATGAATTCCAGGCTTTGTCCCCCTCTAGCCATTCAAACCAATGCTAAGCTAGCTCTAATTCCCTCCTTAGGCTGGGTTTAAGGCTGATCCCGAGCAGCAAAGAGCTCAGCCAGGAGCTCTGGGAATTCTTCAAGGGGATTTCTGAAAGGAAAATGAGATTTCTTCAGAGTTTCACGCAAAAAAAGGCGCCAGCACTGCTCTGGAAATGGCTCTGACGTGCTGGGTGCTGCCTTCGCTCTGATTTCCTGTCCTTGAGCCATCCCAGAACAGTCAGGAGCCCCCCAGACACAGCCAGAAAGGATAAAAAGCCAAGATTAGGGAACTTTGGGACAGGAATCAGTGTACCCGTGACATTTCCACCTCCCACCCCATGAAATGTGCTGTGACCCCGTCATTGGGATATTGGTGCTGGTGGGCGTGGGGTCCTGGGGAGATTTGGGGTCCATTCCTTGGTTCTGAGTGTGAGTCTGAATTCAGAACTGCATCTCCAGAAATCAAACCCATCTCAATCCCTTCTGAGTGTAAATCAGGTCTCAAAACTGCATTTCCAGAAATCAAACCCAGCTCAACCTCCTCTGAGTGTAAATCTGGACTCAAAACTGCATTTCCAGAAATCAAACCCAGCTCAATCTCCTCTGAATGTAAATCTGGACTCAAAACTGCATTTCCAGAAATTAAACCCAGCTCAATCCTCTCTGAGTGTGAGTCTGGGCTCAAATCTGCATTTCAAGAAATTAAACCCAGCTCAGCCCCCTCAGAGTGTAAATCTGGACTCAAAAATCTGAATGTAAATCTGGATTCAAAACTGCATTTCCAGAAATCAAACCCAGCTCAACCCCCTTGCAGTGTAAATCTGGACTCAAAACTGCATTTCCAGAAGTTAAACCCAGCTCAATTCCCTTTGAGTGTGAGTCTGGACTCAAAAATCTGAGTGTAAATCTGGATCAAAACTGTATTTCCAGAAATCAAACCCAGCTCAGCCCCCTCCTGTTTTTGCCCTGATCCTGGAGGTTTTTTCCCAGTTTTAACGATTCCATCATTCCATTTATTCTGTTGGATGTGACACTGACATTCCCAAACCCAGGAACTCACAGGGAGCACCCAGAGCCTGGCTGGGACTGTGAGTAATTTACTCTTGGGTTTCTCCCAGTGCCCCACACCACATTCCAAACCCCAGGTTTGGCTGATCCATGAATAAAATGAACTTTTCCTGTTGGGTTGGTGTCAGCTGGGCTGTGATTCCCTCAGTTTTCCACCTGAAATGAGCCCCCCTGGAAGCTCCTGGAGTGGGAAATGATTGGAAAATTCAAGGTTGGGGCAGGAAAATCTGCCTTGGAAAGAGGAAGGATTTTAATAAATAAAATCTCCCTTTAATTTTAATAGATTTCCCTTTTCTGGGAAGGAGCTAAACCCAGAACAAAGAGAATTTCTCTCCTCCTTCCACGGAATTTGATCAAATCCTTGGAATTAAGCAAGGGGAGTTTTCTCTGGAGGGAGCAGAGCCTGGAAAAGGGCTGGATAAACCTGGGCCTGGTTTTCCACACACCCCAGAGTGATCCCAGCTCTGTTCCCACTGCCCCAGGCCAGGATTGGGATCCCAAATCCCAGAAAACACAAATTCCAACATTCCCATTGGTCATGCTGCAACACATCCTATTTAAGGAGTGAATTTGGGAAAGCTCTGACTCCAATTCCCAGGAAAATTCCCTTTCCAACCAGCAGCTCCTGCAGAATTTGGTGCCAAGGTCTGGAATCTGCTTTAACTTCAACATCAAAGGTTTCTACTTGGGCTGGAGTTCCAGATCACTGCTGAAATGACTAAAAATTAGGGAAAAAATTAAAAATCTATTTTTTTTTTAAAATCTATCAAAGAGCAGCTCAAAAAATGAAGAACACACAAAGCATTCCATGAGCGCCCTTTCGTTTTTTAATATTGAAACAAAACAGCATGGGTAAAAAAAAAATTAAGGAATTTTTAAATTAAATAAGTCAAGATAAGTTCAATAATACACATAATTAATAAAAGCAGATAATTATCAATGTTTAAACTGCTGGGCTGTCACCCAGGGTTTGGACAACACAATGGAAATGATGTTTTTTAAAAGAACTCCACAAAACAAACACCATGGAATTTTGCCTTGGAGGGATTATTTTCCCAACCCAGGGAATTTTTTTTCTGGGAGCAGCTCCTGCAGATCATCCCTCCCAGATCCACTCAGCTTTTGCTCCATGGAATTCCCTCCCCATCCCAAAAAATCTTCCCCCAGCCCCGCTCTGTGCCTGTGGATGCTCTGCTGTTTTTTCCCTGAATCCCCAGCGCCATTCCCAGGTTTTTCCTGGCAGCTCAGCAGCGGGAATTTGAGGAGCCAGCTGAGCTGCCAACGTCCCTGCAAACATCCCATCAAAACATGTCATCCTTCCACAAAGAGTGACAAATTCCCGGGAAAAATCTGTCCTCCCCGCCAGCCCTTCCCGGGAAAATCCAGACAGCACCGACACTCCCCAAATCCCCTTTTTTTAAATTATTTTTTCACACGTTCCAGCCCCAACCGTTCAGCCCCAGGGATTGAGTGACATTTTTAATACCTCGACAGACAATCCTGAATTCCAGCTTATTCAGCTTTTCCTTTGATTCCTCCAAGGATTCCAAGTGTTGGTTCTACTGAAAAAACAAAAGGAACGCCCACGGGAAGATGGGGGAAAAATTCCCGGTGTCCACCTGACCTTCAGGAGGTGGAAAAGTCGTTTGGATAGAATTAAAATTAAATAAAATAAGAAATAAAAAATAATAAATAAAAAATAAACTGGAATTTCTGGTTCAGGCTCCAGCTATGAATATCCAATGGGATCCATGGGATAATGGGAATTCCAGCTGCTGGATACCAAAGGATGGGAAGGAAGGAGGTGTGGAAAATTTGGGATGCAGGAGCAGCTTCCTTCAGGGATTCGCTTTTTATTCCATGAAAATTCAGCACAAATCCCATGAACAATTCCCAGTTCCAAGAACCAGTCAGCACAAATCCCCTGCACAATTCCCAATTCCAAGAGCCAGGGAACAGAAATCCCATGCACAATTCCCAATTCCAAGTGCCAAGGAACACAAATCCCATGCACAATTCCCAATTCAGCACAAATCCCATGGACAATTCCCAATCCAGCACAAATCCCGTGCACAATTCCCGATCCCAAGTGCCAAGGAACACAAATCCCGTGCACAGTTCCTGATTCAGCACAAATCCCATGAACAATTCCTGATTCCAAGAACCAGGGAACACAAATCCCATGCACAATTTCCGATTCACCCCAAATCCCCTGCACAATTCCCAATTCAGCACAAATCCCCTGGACAATTCCCAATCCAGCACAAATCCCATGCACAATTTCCGATTCCAAGAACCAGGGAACACAATGCACAACTCCCAGTTCAGCACAAATCCCAGTTCAGCTCAAATCCCATGAACAATTCCCAGTTCCAAGAACCAGGGAACACAAATCCCGTGCACAGTTCCTGATTCCAAGAACCAGGGAGCACAAATCCTGTGCACAATTCCTGATTCACCCCAAATCCCCTGCACAATTCCCAATTCACACAAATCCCCTGCACAATTCCTGATTCACACAAATCCCCTGCACAATTCCCAATTCACACAAATCCCCTGCACAATTCCCAATCCAGCACAAATCCCATGCACAATTCCCAATTCCAAGAGTCAGGGAACACAATGCACAATTCCCAATTCAGCACAAATCCCAATTCAGCTCAAATCCCATGAACAATTCCCAGTTCCAAGAACCAGGGACCACAAATCCCATGCGCAGTTCCTGATTCACACAAATCCCATGCACAATTCCTGACTCCAAGTGCCAGGGAACACAAAAACCCTGTACAATTCCCAATCCAGCACAAATCCCCTGCACAATTCCCAATTTACCCCAAATCCCCTGCACAATTCCCAGTTCCAAGAGTCAGGGAACACAAATCCCACGCACAATTCCCAATTCACACAAATCCCCTGCACAATTCCCAATCCAGCACAAATCCCCTGCACAATTCCTGATTCACCCCAAATCCCCTGCACAATTCCCAATTCACACAAATCCCACGCACAATTCCCAGTTCACACAAATCCCATGCACAATTCCCACTCCAGCACAAATCCCCTGCACAATTCCCAGTTCACACAAATCCCCTGCACAATTCCCAATTCACACAAATCCCCTGCACAATTCCCACTCCAGCACAAATCCCCTGCACAATTCCCAATTCACCCCAAATCCCCTGCACAATTCCCAATCCTGCACAAATCCCCTGCACAATTCCCACTTGGAGCGCTGGCTCCAGAGCCGTGCTGACAGCCGCTCCCTCGGGCAGGGTAATTAATTAATTATGCATTCCCAGCATTAATGAGAGCGGCAGGGTAATTAATTAATTATGCATTCCCAGCATTAATGAGCGGCCCTGTTTGCATCCCTGGCCCGGTTTATTCCACAGATCCCAGCCCCATATGCCGGGTGCCAGACAGGGCTGACAGCCCCATCCCACACTTGGAATTGATTTTATTTTATTTTATTTTATTTTATTTTATTTTATTTTATTTTATTTTATTTTATTTTATTTTATTTTATTTTATTCTATTCTATTCTATTCTATTCTATTCTATATTTTATTTTATTTCATTTCATTTCATTTCATTATTTTATTTTATTATTTTATTTTATTTCATTTTATATTTTATTTTATTTTATTCTATTCTATTCTATATTTTATTTTATTCTATTCTATTTTATTTCATTTCATTTCATTTCTTTTATATTTTATATTTTATTCTATTCTATTCTATTCTATATTTTATTTTATTCTATTTTATTTTATTTTACTTTATTTTATTCTATTTTATTCTATTTCATTTCATTTAATTTCATTTATTTTATATTTTTATTTTATTTTATTTTATTTTATTTTATTTTATTTTATTTTATTTTTTATTTTATTATTTTATTTTATTTTATTCTATTTTATTTCATTTCATTTCATTTCATTTATTTTATATTTTATATTTTTTATTCTATTCTATTCTATTCTTTATTTTATTTTATTCTATTTAATTTAATTTAATTTAATTTAATTTAATTTATATTTTCTATTCTATTCTATTCTATATTTTATTTTATTCTATTTTATTTCATTTCATTTCATATATTTTATATTTTATATTTTATATTTTATTTTATTCTATTCTATATTTTATTTTATTTCATTTAATTTCATTTCATTTATTTTATATTTTATTTTTTTTTAAATTATTTTTTATTTATTTTTTAATTTTATATTTTATTTTATTTTATTTTATTTTCTATTTTATTTCATTTCCTGACATGTCTGGGCCTGGCTCCTGGCAGGAATCAGAGGCATTTCCATGGAATTTTTTCATGGCACTCGATGGTGTTTGGATTTTTCCAGGACGGTTTTCAGGGAGGGAAAAGCAGATCCGTGGATTTTTTTGGGATGATAAAAAAAGCTGGAGCTGAGCCGGGGAATGGGAATGGATCCCTGGAATCCACGGGATCACTGAGGTGGGAGAAGATCCCTGGCAGCACCGAGCCCATCCCTGCCCGGGCTCTTTTCAATCCTGGAAAAAATTCAGGATTCTGCCTTAAAAGGGATGAAAACCCAGAAAAACAGGGAAAAATTGATCTGGTGAGGGAATTATTTGGGATTCTTCCCTGTGTGGGGAAAGGGAGACAATTCCAATGGGATTCCCTGGGAATTCACAGGCTCTGTGTTGGATTTGGGATCAGCAAAATCCCAAATCCAGCGGCAATTCCTCCATTTCCTGCACATGGAATTTCCCTCCTGAGCCGGCCTGGGGGTGGCTGAGGTTGCAGCAGGGAGGGATTTGTTTCCAGAACCATCTGGAGAGGAAACAATTCCATGGAGAGCTGCTTTTAATGGGATTTTTCCCTGGAAATTGCATCCGGCTGTCATTCCCAACGTCTGGCAGGAATTGTTGGGTGCCCAAAAATCCCCGCAGCGGCTCCTGGCTGGAACACAAATTCTGAGAGGGGGAAATATCCAAAAATTCGGGAATAGGGAATCAAATCCCTGCTCATCCCAGGGATCCCGGCCCGTTCTCCCTGTTTGCCCATTCCTGAGGGGATGAGGCTCTTCCCACATCCCTGCTGAGCCCTGCAAGGACACAAATCCCAATTTTCCCCGCAGGAAGGTCCTGGCCCAGCAGAATCCCAGGGATTTTTGCTGGAAAACCTGGGAGAGGGCAGGAAACTTCCCAAAATTATCAAGGAAAAGGAGCTGAGGGAAAAGGGCACACACGGATTTGCCTGGATCCTGCAGGAAAAATGAAACCAGTCTGGAAAATCGGGAAGAGAACGAGGAATCCTCAGGATTTACAGGAGCAAGAACAGGGAATCCTCAAACGAATCCCACCTCTCATCCGGGGATGGAGAAGGATGAGATTCCTTGAAGGATGGAGATTCCCAGCCTGCCCTGGCTTTGGGATGGCTTTGGGAATCGCCATTCCCAGTCTGCAGTGAGGGTTTGGGAATTGCCATTCCCAGTCTGTCCATGGTTTGGGAATCGCCATTCCCAGTCTGTCCTGGCTTTGGGAATTGCCATTCCCAAACCTATCCCAGGTTTAAGAAATTGCCATTCCCAGCCTGTCCTGGGTTTGGGAATTGCCATTCCCAGCCTGTCCAGATTTTGGGAATTGCCATTCCCAGGCTATCCTGGCTTTGGGAATTGCCATTCCCAGTCCAGAGTTTGGGAATTGCCACTCCTGGGTTTGAAAATTGCCATTCCTGGGTTTAGGAATTGCCATTCCCAGTCTATCCAGAGTTTGGGAATTGCCATTCCCAGCCTGCAGGGACTTTGGGAATTCCCATTCCCAGCATGTCCTGGTTTAGGAATTGCCATTCCCAGTCTCTCCATGGTTTGGGAATTGCCATTCCCAGCCTGTCCATGGTTTGGGAATTGCCATGACCAGCCTGCCCAGAGTTTGGGAATTCCCATTCCCAGCATGTCCTGGTTTGGGAATTGCCATTCCTGGGTTTGGGAATTGCCATTCCTGGGTTTGGGAATTGCCATTCCCAGCCTCTCCATGGTTTGGGAATTGCCATTCCCAGTCTATCCAGAGGTTGGGAATTGCCATTCCCGGGTTTGGGAATTGTCATTCCCAGCCTGTCCTGGATTTGGGAATTGCCATTCCTGGGTTTAGGAATTGTCATTCCCAGTCTATCCAGAGTTTGGGAATTGCCATTCCCAGCCTATCCTGGTTTTGGAAATTGCTATTCCCGGTCTGTCCAGAGTTTAGGAATTGGCATTCCCAATCCAGAGTTTGGGAATTGCCATTCCCAGCCTGTCCAGATTTTGGGAATTGCCATTTCAAACCTGTCCAGATTTTGGGAATTGCCATTCCTGGGTTTGGGAATTGCCATTCCCAGCATGTCCTGGTTTGAGAATTTTCATTCCCAGCCTGTCCTGGGTTTCCTGGGTTTGGAAATTGTCATTCCCATCCTATCCAGAGTTTGGGAATTGTCATTCCCATCCTATCCACAGTTTGGGAATTGCCATTCCCGTCCTATCCACAGTTTGGGAATTGCCATTCCCAGGTTTGGGAATTGCCATTTTAAGTCTGTCCGTGGTTTGGGAATTGCCATTCCCGGTTTTGGGAATTGCCATTCCGAGTCTATCCAGAGTTTGGGAATTGCCATTCCCAGCCTATCCTGGTTTTGGGAATTGCTATTCCCAGCCTGTCCAGAATTTGGGAATTGCCATTCCCAGCGTGCAGGGACTTTGGGAATTGCCATTCCCAGCCTCTCCATGGTTTGAGAATTGCTATTCCCAGTCTATCCAGAGTTTGGAAATTACCATTCCCAGCCTGTCCATGGTTAGGGAATTGCCATTCCCGGCTTTGGGAATTGCCATTCCCAGCCTGTCCATGGTTTGGGAATTGCCATTCCCGGCTTTGGGAATTGCCATTCCCAGACTTTGGGCAGGGTGTGGCAGGCCGAAGTCTCCCCCAAGCTTTTATCCGGGATTGCTCCCTGGCCTGGAAGCGCTCTCCGTGTTTGCTTTCCCACTTTCCCCTCCCATCTCCCGCATTTTCTCCCGATCCTGGGGCGCGGGCAGATCCCGGCCGGATCCATTAAATCCCGCTCCGCTCATCCAGGGCAATCCAATCCCGGAGCCGTTGCCCGGTTTCCTTATCGGCCTCGCTGTCGTCTCCTGTCGTAAATCCAAAGTTTCCTCCTGGAGAGGAAGGGAAGAGTTTGCCCAAGGCAGCCGTGCCTGTTGTTATTCCCGGGAAAAATCCATCCAGAGGGGTGAAACCGCACCCAAAGGGGCTCCTCATCCCCAGAATAGATGGGATAGGGAGGGAATGAGGGATCGTGGGATTCCCGGGATAGAGGGAGTGGAACAACACGGAGCAGAGGGGGTTTGAGTTGGATTTTAGGGATTCCAGCCCTGGAAAAGGTGGCAGTGGGAGAATCTTTGGATTTGGCTTTCATAATTCCCAAAGTCCCCTCGGCAGGCTGAGATTCCTGTTGGTTTGGGATCACCTGGATCCTGTAGACTCCCTTTGGATTTTCCCCTGGAATTGATTGGGATTTAATGATTTCCCTCTTTATCCCCCAAACATGTTGAGAGGAGATGGGAATGAGGGATCCGGGCATTCCCGGGATAGAGAGAGTGGAAAAACATGGAGCAGAGGAGGTTTGAGTTGGATTTTAGGGATTCCAGCCCTGGAAAAGGGATTTAAAATGTGGCAGTGGGAAAATCTTTGGATTCAGCTTTTATAATTCCCAAAATCCCCTCAGCAGGCTGAGATTCCTGGTGATTTTGGGTCACCTGGATCCTGTGGACACCCTTTGGATTTTCCCCCTGGAATTGATTGGGATTTAATGATTTCCCTCTTCATCCCCCAAATGTGTTACAGGAGATGGGAATGAGGGATCCCGGCATTCCCGGGATAGAGGGAGTGGAACCATACGGAGCAGAGGGGGTTTGAGTTGGATTTTAGGGATTCCAGCCCTGGAAAAGGGATTTTAAAAGGCGGCAGTGGGAAAACCTTTGGATTCAGCTTTTAGAGATTCCAGTTAATTCCCCAAAACCCACTGGGAATCTCAGCCTGCCAAGGGGGTTTGGATTTTTCCCCCTTTGGATTTTTCCCCTGGAATTGACTGGGATTTAATGATTTCCCTCTTTATCCCCAAAATGGGCTGGGAGGAGATGGGAATGAGGGATCCCGGCATTCCCGGGATAGAGGGAGTGGAACAACACGGAGCAGAGGGGGTTTGAGTTGGATTTTAGGGATTCCAGCCCTGGAAAAGGGATTTTAAAAGGCAACAGTGGGAAAACCTTTGGATTCAGCTTTTATAATTCCCAAAATCCCCTCAGCAGGCTGAGATTCCCATTGGTTTGGGGTCCTGTGGACGCCCTTTGGATTTTTCCCCTGGAATTGATTTGGATTCAATGATTTCCCTCTTCATCCCCCAAACATGTTACAGGAGATGGGAATGAGGGATCGTGGGATTCCCGGGATAGAGGGAGTGGAACAACACAGAGCAGAGGGGGTTTGACTTGGATTTTAGGGATTCCAGCCCTGGAAATGGGATTTTAAAAGGCAACAGTGGGAAAATCTTTGGATTCAGCTTTAAAAGATTCCAGTTAATTCCCCAAAACCCACTGGGAATCTCAGCCTGCCAAGGGGGTTTGGATTTTTTCCCCTTTGGATTTTTCCCTTGGAATTGATTGGGATTTAATGATTTCCCTCTTTATCCCCCAAATGGGCTGGGAGGAGATGGGAATGAGGGATCGTGGGATTCCCGGGATAGAGGGAGTGGAAAAACACGGAGCAGGGGGGTTTTAAATCAGATTTTAGGGATTCCAGCCCTGGAAAAGGGATTTAAAACATGACACTGGGAATTCAGCTTTGACATTTTCCAGTTTTCCCCCAAAACCTCAGCAGGCGGAGATTCCTGCTGGATTTTTGGGGCCATTTGGGATAATTTGGATCCTGTGGATCCCTTTGGATGCTCGGAAAAGCCGCCGTGCCCCTGGAACTGATGTGGATTTAATGATTTCCCTGCTCCTGGTGCTGGGATGAGTCACGGGGCCACAGAATTCCCAATATCTCTGCTGGAGATTTGTTTATTCAGGGATAAAATCGACGGATTTTTGCTGCTTCCCAGGAGAAAGAGAATCCTCCAGAATTCCGTGGATTGAACACGTCCTGAGGGGGATTTTTCCAATCAGGGAATTTTTAATTCTGATTTTAGCCAGGGCAGCAAACGGGAGATGGGAATGAACCAAAATTGTGGGAAAACTCCCGGATCTGTGAGGAACGAGGAATTCCAGACCCACTGGGAGCTCCTGCCAGCAGCACATCCAGCCAGGAATTCTTTTTCCAACCTGGGATGGGACAGGGAGGATTTAAAAGCAGGAAAAGGAGGGAAAAAAATGTGGAGTTCTCCAACGTGGCTTGAAAATCATGGAAATTTCCCAGATTTCCTTTTCAGGATGAAGGTTGAGGGAAGCAGGAGCACACCTGAGGTTTTAAGGCTTGGGATCCGTTTTTATCCGGAATTTTCCGCTTAAAAGTCCCAATTTTCAGGAAAATTGGGAGATCTTGATGATTTGGGATTGATCTGGTGAAAAGCAGTTGGTGACAAATTCCTGTTGGGAATTCTTTGGATTAATGGAGATAAAATTGTCCCCAGAGATATTCCAGGGTCAGTGCTTTTAGAGAGGGAATGTGGAAAAACTTATGGAAAAAATTATGGAAAATTTATGAGAAAACTTATGGAAAACTTATGGGAAAACTTATGGAAAAATTTATGGAAAACTCATGGAAAAACTTATGGAAAAACTTATGGAAAACTTATGGGAAAAATTATGGGAAACATTATGGAAAACTTGTGGGAAAATTTATGGAAAACTTGTGGGAAAATTTATGGGAAACTTATGGAAAAATTATGGAAAACTTATGAGAAAACTTATGGAAAACTTATGGGAAAACTTATGGAAAAATTTATGGAAAACTCATGGAAAAACTTATGGAAAAACTTATGGAAAACTTATGGGAAAAATTATGGGAAACATTATGGAAAACTTGTGGAAAAAATTATGGAAAACTTGTGGGAAAATTTATGGGAAACTTATGGAAAAATTATGGAAAACTTATGGAAAAACTTGTGGGAAAACTTATGGAAAAACTTGTGGGAAAAATTATGGAAAACTTATGGAAAAACTTATGGAAAACTTATGGGAAAACTTATGGAAAACTTATGGAAAACTTATGGAAAAAATTATGGAAAACTTGTGGGAAAACTTATGGAAAAACTTACGGGAAACTTATGGAAAAACTTATGGGAAACTTGTGGGAAAACTTATGGAAAACTTATGGAAAAACTTATGGAAAAAAGAGAACCAGCCCCAGGTACTGAAAGGAAAATCTTTATTTCAGCTGCTTTTCCCAAAGCTGGGGGAGGTGAGATCCATGGAAGAGTTTTCCCGGCAGGAATTTCCCGGGATTCTTTGTACTGTTACCCTGAGGGGCTACACAGAGAGCTGGAAAACTTCTGGAATTTTTGTGCAGTTGGAGCAGCCCCGTCCAGCCATAAATGAGTGGGAAAACCACCAAGGGCTGCAAATATTCCAAATGGAACGGGAGGTGCGGAGAATGAAGGGAAAATGGTGGAAAATTTGGGAATTGGAGAAACTCCGGGGATTTTCCTGAGGGGCCACAAAGGGAGCTGGGAATTCCCAAACAAAGGGAGATGGGAATTCCCAAACAAAGGGAGCTGGGAATTCCCAAAGGGAGCTGGGAACTCCCAAAAAAAGGGAGATGGGAATTCCCAAACAAAGGGAGATGGGAATTCCCAAAGGGAGCTGGGAATTCCCAAACAAAAGGAGCTGGGAATTCCCAAAGAACGGGAGCTGGGAACTCCCAAACAAAGGGAGCTGGGAATTCCCAAAGGGAGCTGGGAACTCCCAAAAAAAGGGAGCTGGGAATTCCCAAACAAAGGGAACTGGGAATTCCCAAACAAAAGGAGCTGGGAATTCCCAAACAAAGGGAGATGGGAACCCCCAAACAAAGGGAACTGGGAACCCCCAAACAAAGGGAGATGGGAATTCCCAAACAAAGGGAGATGGGAACCTCCAAACAAGGGGAGATGGGAACTCCCAAACAAAGGGAGCTGGGAATTCCCAAAAAAAGGGAGATGGGAAGTCCCAAACAAAAGGGAGATGGGAATTCCCAAACAAAGGGAGCTGGGAACTCCCAAACAAAGTGAAAGCTCTGGATTTCTTGCGCAGCTTGGATCCACCCAGACATGGACAAAACGACTCTTCCAGGGGCTACAACCATTCCAAAAGGAATTAAAGATGCATTTCTAGAGGGAAGACACTGCTGGACTGCCCAAAACTGCCCCGGAGCCGAGGAACTCCTACTCCAGGGCGGGTTTGATCAGGTGCCCGTTGAAGATGATGTAAACATCCGACTCCTCGCTGTAAATGGCGTTCTCCCTCTCCCTCTTGAACATCCTGACCCAAACCTCGTCCCCTTCCTGCAGCTCCAGCATCAGGCTCTGGCTCTGCATGATGCTCCTGTCGCTGGGCTGGGCGTACAGGATGGCCGCGGGCTGCTCGTTCCTCATCAGGTGCACGTAGGTCTCCTTGAAATTCCAGGTGTGCACGTTGAGGCTGAAGTAATAAACCCCCGGCACGTAGCAGAAGAACGTCCCGGAGAAGATGTTGAAGTGCTGGTAGAGGTTGACGAACTCCACGTCGAAGGTGACGTGCTGGAAGTAGTCGGAGCTGTGCAGGGCCTTGCGGCGGCCCACGGAGAAGGCGGCGAAGAGCTGCTTGCAGGAGTGGCCCTGGGGGCCAGCCTGGCCCTTCTGGCCCTTGCGGCCGCTCAGCCCGCGCTGGCCCTGCTCCCCCGCCTTGCCCGTGGCTCCGGGGAGGCCCCGCTCGCCCATCTCGCCCTTCTCGCCTGCGGGGTGAGCGGGAAAGGGTGGCAGGGATGAGGAGGGTGTTATAAATGTGTAGTTAAATTCGAGTTTTTACTGTTATAATTATATGGTTTGATTTAAATAAAGTGTGCTAAAGGTACCCCCTTGCACCTAAACCAACAAAGGGGGGTTGGTAACTGGCCTGCCCATAGAACAATTCTCCATATCAATGAGGGGTGGGCCATGCCAAAGGGGTGCCAGATAACGATCACCAAAGCCCATCAGAACTGATTCAACTCTCAGAAAATCGCATCACTCCTGGAATGCTGACACTCCCTGAGACCAAATCCAAACCAAGATGTGTTTGACCAAACCCAAACTCCAAAGACCAAACCAAGACATGTTTGACCAAACCCAAAGACCAAACCCAAACCAAGACATGTTTGACCAAACCCAAACTCCAAAGACCAAACCCAAACCAAGACATATTTGACCAAACCCAAACTCCGAAGATCAAACCCAAACCAAGACATGTTTGACCAAACCCAAACTCCAAAGACCAAACCCAAACCAAGACATGTCCGTCTGGCAGGAGCTTCAAGAATAATCCATAGACGTGTTTAGTGAAGACTTCAGGAATAATTCATGGACAGATCCGGAGATGTGACCAGATTTCCCGGAATTCTATTCTACTCTCACACATCAGCAATTTTGGTCGCACATCAGCAGCTTCCCAATTCTCAGAAGGATTAACCTGGGAGTATTGGTCAGATATCAGCACCTTCCCATTCCTCTGAAGGATTAACCCAGGAATATTGGTCAGACATCAGCAGCTTCCCAATTCCCAGAAGGATTAACCCAGAGATGTTGGTCAGATATCAGAACCCTCCTCTTCCTCTAAAGGATTAACCAAGGGATATTGATCAGCTATTAGAACCTTCCCATTCCTCTTAAGGATTAATCTGGGAATATTGGTCAGATATCAGAACCTTCCCAATTCCCAGGATCAACTTTGGGCCATGTTTGGGCACCACCACATTTTGGGCACCTCTTGACCTTTGGGCACATTTTTGGCCACTCCTTAACCTTGTTGTGGCACTTTGGGGCACATTTGGGAACCCCTTAACCTCGTTTTGGGCACCTTTGGGCACAACCACATTTTGGGCACATCATGACCTTATTTTGGGGTATTTTTGGGTACCCCTTGACCTTATTTGGGGGCACTTTTGGGGTACCCCTTGGCCTTATTTTGGGACATTTTTGGGGTACCCCTTTGCCTTATTTTGGGCACTTTTGGGGTACCCTTTGACCTTATTTTGGGGCACTTTTCAGCCACGCTTTGACCTTATTTTGGGGCACTTTTGGGGTACCCCTTGGCCTTATTTTGGGACATTTTTGGGGTACCCCTTGTCCTTATTTTGGGGCACTTTTGGGGTACCCTTTGACCTTATTTTGGGGCACTTTTGGGGTACCCTTTGACCTTATTTTGGGGCACTTTTGAGCCACCCCTCACCCTACTTTTGAATTCCAGGCTGAATTTTGCTGTCGGGAAGGACGGAGGAAGAGCAGCGAGGAAAATCCAGCTGCACCCACCTTTGAGGATGGTGATGTTGATGATGGGCTGGATTTTGGGCACAGAATATCGGGGCTGGCCGCTCATCCTCGCCGACCTTTGGGAGATGATGGACACGGGCTGCTCCGAGGGCCCGCAGCACCGGACACACGACAGGCGCCGCCGGGGCAGCGCCGCGTCCGGCTGGGATCCGGCGTTCCCGGCAGAGAGCAGGAGCAGCAGGATCACGGCCCTCATCCTTGGGAGCAGCTGGGGAGGAGAGGGAACACAATGACACATATTGGGTGCCATATGAAACTCCCTCACAGAGCAGTGAGACAAAACAAATCCATTTCTGCTGCAGACCAAGGACAACTTTCAGCCCAAGAACACAAACAGCGATGGACTGAGGGGTGGGACAAGGATGGGACCTCACGGCCTGGGGCTGGAATTGGACAATTGGACCCCAATGTGCAAATGGACCTAAACTTATAAAATGGGAAAATCCAATATGTAAATAGACTTAAACTTATAAAATAGGAGAATCCAATATGCAAATAGACCTAAACTTATAAAATGGGAGAATCCAATATGCAAATAGACCTAAACTTATAAAATGGTAAAATCCAATATGTAAATAGATCTAAACTTATAAAATGGGAGAATCCAATATGTAAATAGATCTAAACTTATAAAATGGGAAAATCCAATATGCAAATAGACCTAAACTTATAAAAATGGGAAAATCTCATGACCGCTCAGCCATTTTGTGACCATTTTGGGCCCACCCTGGGTGCAGCCTTGCTCAGGCTCCTGTAATGCCCAGGGTGGATCCTGAAGATTTAATAAATCCCAACTTTATTCTCCAGCTCTGTCCAGCCTCTGTTTCAGGTCAGAGAGGCAACAGAGAGGAGAGGAACACAAACCATTACGGGGCCGATCCCGATCGCGGCCACCTGGCCACTGCTTTCCTTGGGGTTAATCATTGACGGAGCCGCCGGGTGGGGACGGTGCCCTGGAGCACCTGGAAAAGGCAATTCCCGGCTGGCACAGCCCGTGACAGCTGCCAGGAGACACCGGGTCAACAAAGGAACGGGGGGAGGAAAATATCCCCAAGCCAAACAAAACCTGCTGGGAGCTGAAGCTTGGCTGGAAAAGATCCTGGAGCAACATCTACGGGAGGTTTATGGGGAAAGGACAGAGTGATGCTGTTGGTTTGTTTGGTGCCTTGATAGCCAAAAGATTTCAAAATTAGGGGCAAAATATGGACTTGAGTTTTATATTTAGTTTTATATTTATATTTATATTTATATTTATATTTATATTTATATTTATATTTATATTTATATTTAGTTTTATATTTAGTTTTATATTTATATTTATATTGCTATAACTATGACTATAACCATAACTATATTTATATTTATATTTATATAACTATGACTAGAACTAGAACTAGAACTAGAACTAGAACTAGAACTAGAACTAGAAATATTCCTTTTTTTCCTCCTCTTCATCCCAAGATTCCAGCCTGCCCTGGCACAGGGAGCAGGAAGATGTTCCCAATTCCCAAGGGAACATGGACATGGAGCAGGAGGATATTCCCGATTCCCAAGGGAACAGTTTTTCCCTCTTTCCTTCTCTTTATCCCAAGGTTCCAGCTTGCCCTGGCACAGGGAGCAGGAGGATGTCTGTGATTACCCAGGGAACAACTTTTCCTTTTTTTCCTCCTCTTCATGCCAAGATTCCACCCTGCCCTGGGGCAGAGAGCAGGGAGATGTTCCCATTCCAAGGGAGCACGGACAGGGAGCAGGAGGATGATCCCAATTCCCAAGGAATACAGACACGGAGCAGGAGGATGTTCCCGATTCCCATTGGAACAGCTTTCCCCTCTCTCCTCCCCCGTGTCCCCGCCCGCCCCTCTGACTCCGCCGTGTCCCGGAGTTGTCCCCGCTCCAGGCGGGGCGGCTCCCTGGCGGAATTCCCGGCTCCCGAGGCAGCGCAGGCGGTGATTCAGCAGGAATTACAGTAAAAGTCATTCCCAGGGCAGCAACCCCCCCGATGGAAGCACGGATCCCTCCTTCACCCTTCCCCATGGAAAAGCAGCTTTCCCGGGATTCGCCAATGCCGGGAATTCAGCCAGAAGTTTCGGGGTTGTCCCTGCAGAGGGTCCCGGGTGGGATTTTTCCACCTGGATCCCTCCCAGCCACGCTTCCATCCCAATCCCATCCCGGAGCCAGCAGCACAAGGCTGGGATAATCAAAAATAAAAGAATTATTTATGGATAAATAAAAAATTATTTCTCCAAAGGGTTGGAGAAACTCAATCCACTGAAAGTTTCCACGCCTGTGGAGACTCCAGGAAACGGCTCCTTCCTGCCCTGGATCCATCCCCATCCCGGGAAAAGCTCCGGGGTGGATAACGGGATTGGGAATTTTAATTGGGACAAATTAAAACCAGCCCAGCAATTCCAACCCCCTCATTCCTGCTTTTCCCAAGGAATCTTCTTGGCAGGGTGGGAATGCTGCGTTCCCACAGCGGATCCAATCCTTTTACCCGATCCCTGTAACTCACCTCAGAATCCCTGGATTTTCCTTTTCTCTCCCTCAGCTGCAGCTCCCGTGCCAGGATCCAAAAGAAACACGGAAAAGTCAGGCTGGATCCTTAGGAAAACTTGGCAAAAGGAAAAATTTTTCCCTGTTTATATTTTTTTTCTTGCACCGAGCTCCTGTGCCTTTGTCCCGCTCTGCTTTCCTCGGGATTCGCTGCCAGCCTGGAATTCTGCAGGGCCTCTCCCAGGGATGGAAATAAAAAAGTGAAAAAAAAATCGGGATTTTAAAAAAAAAAAGAGGATGAAAAAAACTCCACCGCAGAACCCAAAACCACATCCAGAACTCCAGCCAAGAGGGAAAGCGCTGGGATCACACGGAAAGAATTTTTCCTCGGGATGTTTCGGCATCTTTTAGGCAGGAGAAAGGGAAAGGAAAGGAAAAAACGAAGCTGCAAAAAAATCTCTGGGATTTGTGCATGAGCTGGAAAAGCGGGAATGTGCCGAAAGAGGGGAGATGGGATGGGATGTTGGGATGGAATTCCCAGATTTGCTGTGGCAGCCCCGGATCCCCGGCAGTGCCCCAGGCCGGGCTGGGTGGGTCTGGAGCACCCCGGGGTGGTTGGGATGTCCCTGCCCGTGGGATCAGCTCCAAGGGCCCTCCCAATGGGAATTCCACGATTTTCCTGCCCACAATTTTTTACCCTCGGTCACTTCCTTGGGAAAGGCACTTTGGGGATTGATTTAAAGTCACTTTGGGCTCTGAATTTGTTTTTCCCATTCCCTTTCCCTTTCCCTTTCCCTTTCCCTTTTCCTTTTCCTTTTCCTTTTCCTTCCCCTTCCCTTTCCCCTTTCCCTTCCCCTTCCCCTTCTCCTTCTCCTTCTCCTTCTCCTTCTCCTTCTCCCTTTTCCCTTTCCCTTTCCCTTTCCCTTTCCCTTTCCCTTTCCCTTTCCCTTTTATTCTTTCCCATTTCCTTTTATCCTTTTCCTTTTCTTCTTTTCCTTCTCCTCCTCCTTTTCTTTTTCCTTCTTTTTCCTTTCCTTTCCCTTTCCCCATTTTTATAGAGAAAATATTTTTATAAAGAAAATGCTTTTATAAAGAAAATGCCTTTATTAATGGAAATATTTTTATTTTCAAAGTAGAAAATTTGATTTTTAATTCATCCCAAGTGACGAGGGGAGGCATTATGGGATGTTGGGGGCCGAGGGCTGTCCCAGATCAAAGGGTTCCCACGTGGCACTGGTGGCACTGGTGGCACTGGTGGCACTGGTGGCACTAGGAGGAGCCGATCCCGAGGTTTTCCTGCTGTCCTGGCGTGACCCCGAGCAGGATCCAGCTCTCCCTGGGTCATTTCTGGATCTTGGCTCCTCCAAACTCTCTAAAAGCCAAAAAAATCTGGAATTCGAGTGGGCACAACTCGCTCCTGCAGAGAGAGGAGAGGAAAACAGGGATTTAACTGAAAAAAAAAAAGACGATTTGGGGGTCTAAAAACCTGGAAAATTGGTCCCAAATGGAATGGTCCAAATGGGAGTTCTTATTTTTGTCTGGATTTTATGTGAGCAGCGCTGGTGCCTCCAGAGTAAACAGGAGAAATAAAATAATTCCAGGAGGATTGCTGCCTCCCGGAATGCCAGCTGGCTTTTTGGGAATAATAATCCCATTCAGGGAAAGAAATTCCTGTTTATACAGTGGATTTACAGAGCTGGGATTGTGTCCATGCGGATGGGGAAAAACAAAAAAGGACAAAAAAAATCAGTGGAGAAAAATGAGGAACGGGGAGTCCAAAAAAAGAGGGAATTCAATAAAAAAGGACAAAGAAAATCAGTGGGGAAAAATGAGGAACGGGGAGTCCAAAACAAAAGAGGGAATTCAGCGATATCCGGGTAGAGAAGAGATAGAAAAAGTGGGAATGGTTTTCAAACTGAAATGTGGTGGTGGAAATAAAACTCCACAACTAATCACAGTTGTTAGAGCGGTGTGGATTTAATCGACGCCGAGATGAGTGAGGAATAACTTCACCAGAGACACGCTGTGCTGGTTGGAGAGCAAAACCAATGAGACTCCAAGTCAGAAACACAATTTAATAAGAGGAAAAGAAAAGAAATAAAATAAAGTAAAATAAAATATAATAAAATAAATGCAATAGTACAAAAAACCACTGCCAGAGTCAGAATCCAACCTGCCCCCCTGTCAGTCAGGGTGGTGCAGCAGTGCACATGAAATGCTCTTGTCCAAGCACTGATCCTGTAGAAAGGTCTGGCAGCTCTTGTCCTCTGGGAGTGCAGTGGGTCAGGGCTCCCTGTGCTGTCCCAAATCCCAGATTCTATCCAGGTGGGAATGCTTGGCTCCTCCCCCTGGGCGGAGCATCTCCCCCTGGGCTGATCTCATTCTCTGAGCCCTGCAGTGGCTCCTTGCTGGCCCATGAACCAGAGACAGCTCCCGCAGGGAGTTCCCCATGAGCCATGGGCACGGCATTGCTGGGCCATGGACAGGAGAGAAGGGAAACACTGCCCCAGCTGGTTCCAGCAGCTCCTGGGGATGGGGATGGGACACAGACTGTGGGCACAGCTGACACTGGAACCCAGGACAGGGTTTCAATCCCCACCCAACGGACTTTCCCCTTATTATTCCCCAGGATCTTACCTATGCATGATCCACCTCATACATATTCATTTCCTGTCCCCGCCCATCCTCACCTTATATGGTAATTAACTCCACGCCCCTCTGGGCATGCTCAGTTTGTTGTGGTGATCTGGGGTCTCAGAGGATGAAGAAAATGGAGTCTTCTTCAGTGAACCCTTCACCTTTAGCTCTCCTGTGCAGCTTCTGGCCCTTTTTGGCATCTTTTCAAGGTAATACTCAATTTATGCTGGCTAAGGGTCTGCGTTCTCCCTCTTTATCTGCATTCTCGGCCTTGTTGTCCCGGGCTGAAACGTGGTGGCGGAAATAAAACTCCACAACTAATCACAGTTATTAGAGTGGTGTGGATTTAATTGGCTGAGATGAGTGGGGAATCATTTCACCAAAGACACTCATGCCCACCCAATGGTCTTTCTCCTTATTATTCCCCAGGGTCTTACCTATGCACAACCCACCTCATACATATTCATTTCCTGGCCCCGCCCATCCTTGCCTTATATGGTAATTAACTCCACGCCCATCTGGGCGTGCTCAGTTTGTTGCGGTGATCTGGGGTCTCAGAGGATGAAGAAAATGGAGTCTTCTTCACCTTTAGTCTCCTTCAGGTGGCTCCCACAGCTCCAGGTTCCAGGGGAGCTCCATTCCCACCCAACCTCCCGGATTCTTAAAATTATTTGGAATAATTTTTTGGGATTTCACCATCTCAGGGAGGGTTTGAGACAGAAATTTCAAACTAACCCTGCTCACCTCCACCAGCATTCCCAAAAGATCCTTGGATTTTATATTGAATTTTTTTCTGTTTGAAATTCCTGTGAGGACCAGGAATCCTGGCAAGACTCCGAGCCGAGCTGAAGGAGCTTTTCCCAGACAATTTTCCCAAACTCAGGGTGAAAAAGGGACTTTGTGGAGCAGCTGGAGCTCCTGATTTATTGAAGTTTTTTAATTCCTTCTTTTGTGGGAACAGCTTGAGCGGGAAGGTCAGGGAAGATCGTTGTGCTCCCGAGGAAAGGAGCCGGGACACGCCTGGAGGAGCGCGGCCAGGGCACAGCTTGTCCCGCCACGAGTCACTGCCGGGCGGCCAAGGGCACCTCGTCCTGCAGCTCCCAAAATAGGAATTCCTGACAGGACAACAGGGTTTGGACCAAAAATGAGTTGATTTAGATGAAATGTTAAGAATTTTTTTTCACGGTGAGGTAGGGAGGCGCTGGCACAGATTCCCAGAGAAGCTGTGGCTGCCTCTGGATCCCTGGAATGTTCCAGGCCGGGTTGGACGGGGTTTGGAGCAGCCTGGGATGGTGGGAGGGGTTGGGGTTGGAGCTGGATGAGCTTGGAGGTCCCTCCCAACCCATCCCATTCCCATTCCATGTAAAATGGGCCTCCTGTGCTTTCCTAAGGGAAATTCCCCCTCCTGCCTGGTCTGGGGCAGAGCTTGGCCGTGAATTCCCGTTATTCCTGCCCCAGCCCCGCCAGTTAAGGGAGGGTTTGGCCATAATTCCCAAGAAGTTTTTACCATCATTCCAATGAAGTTTTGCCATAATTCCCAGAAGATTTTTGCCATAATTCCCAGGGGTTTTTTGCCATAATTCCCAGGAGGTTTATACCATCATTCCCGGGGGGTTTGCCATCATTCCCAGGAGGATTTTACCATAATTCCCAGGAGGGTTTTTGCCATAATTCCTAGGGGGGTTTGCCATCATTCCAATGAGGTTTTGCCATAATTCCCAAGGGATTTTGGCCATCATTCCCAGGAGTTTTTTGCCATCATTCCCAGGGCAGTTTTGGCCATCATTCCTAGGAGGTTTTTTACCATAATTCTCAGAAAGTTTTGGACATAATTCCCAGGAAGTTTTTAGTATAATTCCAATGACATTTTGCCATCATCCCCAGGAGGTTTTGGCCATCATTCCCAGGGGGTTTTTTTGCTATAATTCCCTGGGGCGTTTTGTCATCATTCCCAGGAGGTTTTGTACCACCCTTCCCAGGAGGTTTTTGCCATCATTCCCAGGAAGTTTTTGCTGTAATTCCCAGGAGGTTTTTGCCACCATTCCAATGAGGTTTTAACCATCATTCCCAGAAGGTTTTTTCCATCATTCCCAAGAGGTTTTTGCCATCATTCCCAGGATTTTCCTGCAGGTGAATCTGAGTTTGCCCTGCTTTGGGCAGAGCCGTTCCCTGTGCCACGGGACCATGCAAGGAACAGCACAACATAACCACTGGATTTTCCTTCATACAAATCTATCCTCGGGGCAAAAAGTTCCAATTTCCAGCCCCTAAAGCCAGATCCAAGCATTTCTATGAATCCAGAAAGGATTTCCATGCCAATCCTCTTCCCACATTTCCCCCTGTGATTGAAGGACTCTCACTAGAGATAAGTGATGCTTTTTGTGCTTTTTATTCCTGATAAACCCTTGCCAGGAAACACCATCCTCACCCAGCCCTTTTCCCTCAGTTTTGAAAGGGAATTTGTGGGATTTGCTGCTTTATCCAAACCTCAAAAAAAAAAATTTTTGTCCTTTTTTTGGCAGAGTTATTTGTGATCATTTCCCTTCCTGCTGAACCTGAGAATTGCCAGGCAGCTGCACAAAGCAGGGGCTGAAATTGGCAGCAAAAAGAGAGGAATAAACCAGGAATAATCCAAATAATCCCCTGGGGTGATTGGCACAGATTTGGAGAGATCAACGCTCCCAAAATTGGTTTCTCAATGCTTGAAAATCATTTATTCAGGCAGGGTTGGTCTGATCAGGTGGGAATCAAAAGGCGGTGGTGGGTGAAGGAGAATCCGGCTTGGAGGGTTCCTGAGGGGAGAGCAAATGTGGGGTGTGGATTTATCCTGGGAAAAATGATTTTACATTGTTCTCTGCCTGAAAACTCTGCTGGAGATGGCTGCAAACCAGACCCCAAACCAAGCCCCAAACCAGACCCCAAACCAAATCAAGACCAGACCCCAAACCAGACCCCAAACCAAATCAAAACCAGACCCCAAACCAGACCCCAAACCAAGACCCAAACCAAGGTCCAAACCAAGTCTCAGACCCTAAACCAAATCAAATCCAGACTCCAAACCAGACCCCAAACCCAAACCAAACCCAAACCACAAACCAGACCCCAAACCAGGCCCCAAACCAAGACCCAAACCAGACCAAAACCAGACCAAAACCAGACCCCAGACCAAAACCAGACCCTAAACCAGGCCCCAAACCAAATCAAAACCAGATCTCAAACCAAGCCCCAAACCAGACCCCTAACCAGATCCCAAACCAGGCCCCAAACCAAGACCCAAACCAGACCAAAACCAGACCAAAACCAGGCCCCAAACCAGGCCCCAAACCAGACCCCAAACCAGGCCCCAAACCAAACTTTATTCAAGTCTTAATTTATTAAAAGAAAATATTCAGGATTAACTTTCCCTCCCATTGTAAGAGCATCAAATGTCCCAAATAACACCAGTTTCAATTTCCCCTCCTTTTAGTCTGATTTTTTGATGTAAGGTTGGCTTGGGAAGATCAGGATTGATAAGGAGCAGAAAAAATATTGGGAAAAGAGGGTTGAGTTCCCAAAAGAGATGTCAAATTTTCTAATAATTATGTTTTATTACTAATTAGTAAGTCTGATATTAATCATTTCTTACTAATTAATAAGTCAAATCATTTGTTTTTCATATGCTGGGAAGGACAACTCAGGAGATGACACCACTAGAGGCCACTCTTGTATTTTAGGAAAACAACTCCGGAGAAAATTCTGCTGTTAATTCCATCTTTTATTAATTTTTAAGGAAAATTAATTAATTTTGAGGAAAGTATTCAGTAGGTGCTGACCCTGGAGCTAAAAAAAGTGGATTTTATTTGTTTTTCTTCCCAAGGGAATTGAGGCACCGTGGGCTTCCCTCTTCCACTTTGCCTGGAGGAATCAAAGGCAAAGCTGGAAATTGGGGAATTCTGGAGTCAACCCAAATAGCCAGAAAGTCCTAAAAAGAGGAATATTTTCCATTTCACAGCTATCAGGTGTTGTTATTCCCTCTCTCCCATCTCTGCTGGGTTTCCACATCTCTCTCATTTTCCAGGTTGGTTTTACGGGTAATCCCATCCAAGCGGGCCCAGCTGGACATCCCAGGAGTGTCCCCAACCCTGGATCCCCGTCCCCTGTCCCTGTCCCACCTCAGCCAGGCTCAGCCTCCTTCTCCTGCAGGATAAAAATCACATCAACCCCAGAGGAGTTTCCCTCTCACAAATTCCTCCCTGGGAGCCCCTCAATCCCATTTTTCCACGCCGGGATTGGGATCGAGTTCCTCTCTCAGCACCTTCGAGGCTGTTGATGCTGATCCTCCCAAGATTCTCCTTTTCCCATCAATTCTTCTCCTCTAACTCCAAATGATTCCTGATTTTATCCCATGGTGAGTGACGGGTGAATCTCCTCCAGGACAACGTGATCCCCATTCCCATCCTGGAAAAGCAGCAGCTGGAAATGCCTCCCCCACCCTCGACATATCAAATATCAATTTAATAATCAAATAGCAATTTAATAATCAAATATCAATTGAATAATCAAATATCAATTGAATAATCAAATATCAATTGAATAACCAAGTATCAATTGAATAATCGAATATCAATTGAATGATCAAATATCAATTTAATAATCAAATATCGATTTAATAATCAAACATCAATTTAATAATCAAATATCAATTTAATGATCAAATATCAATTTAATGATCAAACACCAATTTAATAGTCAAATATCAATTTAATGATCAAATATCAATTTAATGATCAAATACCAATTGAATGATCAAATACCAATTGAATAATCAAATATCAATTTAATAATCAAATATCAATCATCAAACATCAATTGAATAATCAAATATCAATTGAATTATCAAATATAATAATAATATAATAATATAATAATATATAATAATATAATAATATAATAATATAATAATATATCTCGGATAGCTGGACTGGGAGAAAAAGCAATAAAAAAATTCTGATCCCTGAGGAAGAAGCAGCTCGGATGCTCAGCTGGATTTTTGTGGAATAAAAGAAATTTTATTTTCCCCGCTAGAGGGGAATAAAGATCTGTGATATTTCCCAGATTTGCACCGAAAAACCTCCTGGAATGCGAGGCCTGGAGGTGGAAGTTTCTCCTTATCCGCAGCAGGAAAACAAATCGGTGTCGTTAATTGCAATTATCCCAGGCAAATCCAAGGATTCCCAAGGATCCCGGAGCTGGGTTAACCCCGACACCTGCAGCAGGTGATAAAGGGAAAAGCCTGCCCTGATAAGGAATTAACTGATAACGTTATCTCCCAGCGGGTGTTTGGGATAAACACGGGGAGAACACGTGTCCAACATGAGGGATTCCTCCCAAACCATCCATCATTCCTGGGAGAGCTTCCCGAGGGAAGGAATCCTCTCCCAGCCCCTTGTCTGGAGCGGTGAAGGTCGATAACGTGATTAAGACGTTATTAATTAGGGAGGCATCGCTCGTTTGCGATAATCCGGAGGCGTCGAAGCCGACGATCGTTAATTAGGAGGAAACGCGCGGGAAAGAAAAGTAGGAGGGAGTTTGGAATTCTCTCCGATGAAAAGGAAAGGGTCAGGAAATGAGTGACTTCATTAATTAGGAGGGAAAAGGAAATTATCTGGGATGATAGCGTTGGGAAGTTTTAATGCTTCTGGAGGGGTTGGAATATCCCAGCGGGAATTGGGATTTGGCAGGGATTGGAGTGGTGGGGTGGGAGGATTTAGGATGTGGAGAGGGCAGGACACATCCCATGGAATGGGCTTGGAGCTCAAGGGAAAACTCAGGAGGAAAACTCAGGAGAGCTGTTCTCCAAACCCGGCAATCCTGGTGTCCCTCCTCCAGCTGATCCCAACCCTGCATCCCAAATTCTTCTCCTTTCCTTAACCTGCTCCATGGAACGTCAGCAGGGAGGGGATGGGGTGTCCTGGCTGGATTGGCACAAATGGGAACTCCCTGCGCTTGTCTGGATATTAAATCCATGGAAAAACCCAAAGGGGCACCCCTGAGGATCCAGCTGATTTCTCCAGCAAAATTCCAGCTTTTATTTTTCCCCAGGATCATGGGAGATCCTTACTGGAGGCACCGGTGGGAGTTCACCGGGAGATTTGAAGGGAGGAACAGGAATGATCACCCGGATTTGGTGCAGGAGGAACCTGGAGCTGAATTCCTCTCTCCTGGGTGTGTGATCAAGCAGAAAATCATCCCTGGGTGTCCCGAGCTTCCCAAAGGCTCCAGCGTGGAAGTTTGGACCCACAGCCCAAATCCTTCACAGCTCCCAGCCCCAAAATCTGGGACATTCCCAGGGTGGAAGTTTGGACCCACAGCCCAAACCCTTCACAGCTTCCAGCCCAAAACCTGGGACATTCCCAGGCTGGATGAGGTTGGGATCATCTCAGCCCAAGGTCAGGCGCCACCTCTGAATTAACCTCATTGGAATGATGGGAAAACCTCCTGGGAATTATGGTTAAAAATCTCCTGGGAATTATGGCAAAACCCCAGAGGTCTTCATTTGTTCACAGACAGGCTCTGCTCCAATTCCAGAGGGATTTATCCCTCCCAAAGCATTCCAGCTGAATTTCCAGAGCTGGGGGAATAAAAAATAATCCAAGGGTGTACAAACACACCTCCAAATCCTGCCAGAATTCCAGCCCTGCCAGCTTTCCTGATCCTAAATCCTTTCCCCAAACATTTGTGCCATAAATGCCTGAGAGCCACAAGCAAAACATCTCTGGAAAGGGACAAAGTTGGAAATGATCCCTGAGCTCCGGCTAAAAAAGAGATGTGGGATCGTTTACCGTCATTCCTGGGAGGTTTTCCCATAATTCCCAGGAGGTTTTGGACATCATTCCCAAAGGTTTTCCCCATCATTTCCAAGAGGTTTTTCCCATCATTCCCAGGAGTTTTTCCCATAATTCCTGGGATGTTTTGCCATCATTCCCAGGAGGTTTTGGCCATCATTCCCAGGAGATTTTTAACCATCATTCCCAGAGGTTTTCCCCATCATTTCCAAGAGGTTTTTCCCATAATTCCCGGGAGATTTCCCCATAATTCCCAGGATGTTTTGCCATAATTCCCAGGAGGTTTTGGACATCATTCCCAGGAGGTTTTTCCCATAAATCCCGGGAGGTTTTACCATCATTCCAATGAAGTTTTGCCATAATTCCCAGGAGATTTTTTACCATCATTCCCGGGAAGTTTTTGCCATAATTCCCAGGAGGTTTTGTCATGATTCCCGGGAGGTTTTGGACATCATTCCCAGGAGGTTTTTGCTGTAAAAAACCCTGAAATCCAGCAGCCAAAGCACCTCTGGAAGTGACATTTGCTCCTTCCAGTGATGGAAATAATCCCTGATCTCCTGCTAAAAACGGGATGAACTCCTTCGGGATCATCCCAACGGGTGAGGACACAACTTTTGGGACACCGAAAAAGTTTCAAAAAACCAGCTGGAAATCAACCCCTCAATCAGCCAAGAGTTAACGTTTATTTTTCACCAGAGCAACGGGGGAAAGCCGGAGCGCGGCGGCTCCGCTCGGGGTGAAGCCGAACTCCCAAACTTTTCTCCTAAATTAGGCCCGGCGGGGGCGGCAGAGCTTCCTTGGGGACCGCGGAGCAGCAGCAGCTCCACCAACTCGCGCTCATTAGCGGTGTCGCTCACTCATGTCACCTCCGGGATTATTTTTGGGATCCTGTCACCGGGAGAGTTCTCCCACCCGCTCAGTGGGGGGAGGCTGAAATTCCAAGCTCAAATTCCCTCCCCTCCATTTCTTTTTTCCCCCCCCCCAAAGCTCCGGGAAAATCGGGATGGAGGGAGGGGATGTGGGGATGTGCAGCTTCCCAAATTCACCTTGAGGGGGAGGTGGGGATGGATGGGCAGCGCCGGGATTTGGGAATTGAATCCAGGTCTGTGATGCCCGAAATTTCAATCCAGAAAGTCCCAGATTGGAGCGGGATCCGTGCCGGGTTCCCGTGGGTGGGAGGGGAGGACAGAGAGGAGGGGAGGGAAATCTCCTCATCCTGATCCCCCGTGGTTTGGATGCACATTTTGGGGCTTGCAGGATTTTGGGATGTTGTGGGGAATTGGAAAGCCCCGTGTGACACCAGGAGGGGTCTGGAGAGACCCCGCAGCTCCCGAATCCGGCCCCAAAAGAGGCTGAGGAGGAAATCTCTGGCTTCACTGGATGAGCAGCAAACAGCTCCAAGGATGGAGGGTCCACACTGATCCTGGGCTCCTGGGCCAGGAATTTCCCCCTCTTTTCCCTTCTTTCCTCCTCTTTCATCCTCTTTTTCCCCATTTTCCTCTCTTTTCCCTTCTTTACCCCTTTTTACCCCTCTTTTCCCCCTTTCCCCCTCTTTCTCCCTCTTTCCCCCCTCTTTTCCCTTCCTTTCCCTTCTTTTCCCTTCCTTCCTCTTCTTTTCTCCCCTTTTCCCTTCTTTTCCCTTCCTTCCCCCTTTTTACCCCTCTTCCCCCCCTTTACCTATCTTTTCCCTTCCTTTCCCTTCTTTTCCCTTCTTTCCCCCTCTTTCCCCCTCTTTCCTCCTCTTTTCCTTTCTTTTCTTTTCTTTTCCCCTCTTTTCCCTTCCTTTCCTTTCTTTTCCCTTCTTTTCCCTTCTTTCCCCTACTTTCCTCCTCTTTTCCCCACTTTTCCCTCTCTTTTCCCACCTTTTCCCGCTCTTTTCCCACCTTTTCCCCCTCTTTTCCCTTCTTTCCCCCTTTTTACCCCCTTTCCCTGTTTTCCCCTCTCCTTTCCCTTCTTTTTCCTTCCTTTCCCTGCTTTCTCCCCTTTTCCCCCTTTTCCTCCTCTCTCCCCATTCCATCCCACCTGGGCAGGCTCTGCCCATCTCTGTCCCACCCGTGCCCCCATCCCCACTTTGTCCCCAATTTTTGGCCGCTGTGCTCTCGCTCCCGGGGCTGGGCGAGGCTCCGGCTCCAGCCGGGATGAGCCCCGGGATGAGCCCCGGGATGAGCCCCGGGATGAGCTCCGGGATGAGCCCCGGGATGAGCCCCGGGATGAGCCCCGGGATGAGCCCCGGGATGAGCCCCGCGCTCTGGAAATGAACCCCGGGGGAAGCCCCGGAGCGCCGGGGGGAGGCCGGGATCCATCAGCTCCAGGGCCGGGACCCATCGGGGTTTGCAGGAACTTCGGGCCTGGGGAGAAATGCCGGGAATTGCTCCGGGATATTGACAATTCAGATCGGTGTTTTCACAGTTCCGTTGGTACCTTTCCAAATTACATCGATATCTCCCCAAATTACATCGATGTTTTTACAGATTATATTGGTATCTTAACAAATTACATTCATTTTTTTTCCAGATTCTATTGATATCTTCATAAGTTACATTGATATCTTCATAAGTTACATTGATATCTTCTCAAATTACATTGATATCTTCCCAAATTCTATTGATATCTTCTCAAATTATATTGATATCTTCCCAAATTACATTGATATCTTCACAAATTACATTGATATCTTCACAAACTACTTAATGTTTCTACAGGTTCTATTGATATCTTCCCAAATTCTATTGATATCTTCCCAAATTACATTCATGTTTTTACAGATTGTATTGATATCTTCCCAAATCACATTGATATCTTCTCAAATTACATTGATATCTTCCCAAATTACATTGATATCTTCCCAAATCACATTGATATCTTCTCAAATTATATTGATATCTTCCTAAATTACATTCATGTTTCTACAGATTCTATTGAAATATTCTCAAATGACATCGATATCTCCCCAAATCACATTAATATCTTCCCAAATTACATTCATTTTTTTTACAGATTGATATCTTCACAAATTACATTGATATCTTCACAAACTACATTAATGTTTCTACAGATTCTATTGGTATCTTCCCAAATTCTATTGATGTTTTTACAGATTACATTGATGTCTCCCCAAATTAAATTCACGTTTCTACGGATTACATTGATATCTTCCCATATTACATTGATATCTTCACAAATTACATTCATGTTTTTACAGATTGTATTGATATCTTCCCAAATTCTATTGGTATCTTCTCAAATTACATCGATATCTCCCCAAATTACATCAGTATCTTCACAAATTACATTGATGTTTTTATATATTATATTATATATATATATATAATAATATTGATATATATATCAATATTATATATTGATATCTTCACAAAGTCTATTGATATATTCTGAAATTACATTGATCTCTTCACAAAATACATTCATGTTTCTACAGATTCTATTGATACCTTCACAAATTACATTGATCTTTTCACAAAATACATTCATATTATATTCATATATTCATTATATTCATATTATATTATTCATATTACATTCAGGTTATATTGATATGTTCCCAAATTACATTGATATCATCCCAAATTACATTGATATCTTCCCAAATTGCATTGATTTTTTACAGATTACATTGATATCATCACAAATTACATTGGTGTCATTCCAAATTACATTGATATCTTCACAAATTACATTGATATCTTCACAAACTACTTGATGTTTCTACAGATTCTATTGATATCTTCACAAATTACATCGATATCATTACAAATTACATTGATATCTTCCCAAATTACATTGATATCTTCACGAATTACATTGATATCATCACAAATCACATTGATATCTTCACAAATCGCATTGACATCTCCCCAGATCTCATGGATATCTCCCAGCAGGGAAAAGAGCCGATGATTCCTTTGGTGGGAGGGAATTTTTCATGGAATCACAGAACGTCCTGAGCTGGAAGGGATCAGAACCATCAAACCCAACTCCAGGACACCCCAACAATCCCACCCTGTGCCCGAAGGCTCCCAGAGCTCTGGCAGCCTTGGGAATTCCCTGCCCATTCCCTGGAATCCTGTCCAGTGCCCCACCACAGGGCCTTTCCCTGATATCCAAGGTTTTCCTGGTGCTTTATCCACAGCTCCGTGTGTGCCAGGATTTTGGGGTCCCACTGTGCCTCCACAGGTTTGGATGCAGCCAGGATGGGGCGAGGAACCTCCCTGTGCCAGCATTTCTGTTCCATCCCTCATTCCCTCCCATCCCATTCTCCAGCCCGACATTCCCGGGGTAACCTGGAGCAAACAGATTTGGAATTTTCCTTCCCTCCAAGCTGAGCTTCACCAACAGCAACCAGAATCTTAAATACCCTCTGTCATCCTATTATTATTTGAATGATAACAGTTGTTATAAATTTACTGATGCCTATTGCGTTATTTCTATGGAATTGGAGAATGCTGGAATGGATGGCAATAATAAACTCATTATTTAAAATGCATGAGATAATATTGAAAAGAGGATTAGCAAGGTAAATAATTAAGAAAGAAAAAGGCCCTACAAGAGTAAAAGAATTTACTAAGTTTATAGAAAGAGGGGAATGAAACATAAATGTGAGAATTTTAGATAATCCTTTAGGCCTCTAGGTATTAGGATATATTTCAAATATTGCTTTGGAATATATTAAATTTTAGAAGCATTTAGGGATGGGATTCTCTAGGGAAGATCACCCAATTCCATCACTGCACAGGCCAGTTTGAATTTAAAAAAAAAAAAAAACCAATTACTGGGGAAAAATTTCCATCCTTTTGAAAATATTTCTGGGGAAGAGAACCCTCGGAGCCAAACCCGTGGCCCCATCCTGCCCCCTCCAGAGCAGACAACAGGTGAAAAGCGAATTCACGGAGAATTCCTCCTTCCTCCAGCTCCCCTTTTCCTCCCCTCCCGCCTTCTCCAGCTCGACACATGGCGGGGGTCATGTAACAACAAGAATCCCCGATGTCAGGCAAATAATTTTTCCATCTGTGGGGTGGTTTTTTCCCCTGCCCCGTTGATGTTTTTTAACGGAAGTGGCATCTGCGAGGCGCTGGCTGTAAACGATCCCTGCAGGGGCTCTGCTCCATGCCCGGCTCCCCATTTTTGGCTGCTCCAGCTGTTGTTCTGGAGAGGGCAGGAATGGGTTCAGCTGACAGCTGCAGGCACTCCGAGGAAAGGAAAAGTTGTTTTGTTTTTTTTTTATTTTTATTTTTTTTCCCGGTCTCCAGTTGTCTCTCCCTTCCCAGACAACCACGGAGAGGTTTTCCGACAGGCAAAGGTTGAAAAGGATGAGGGATAAGTTTGAGTTTAAATCCTGAGGTTTTTCCCAGCCTGATTTACCTGGCTGGGAAATGTTTGGGATGCTGGGGAATCCTGAACATTTCTGAGCTGCTCTGGGTTGTGATAATTCCCACCAGGAATGGGATAAACGAGAGCTGAGGGAACAAAGTCCTCCAGGTTCAGAGTTTGAAATGTTTCTGTGGAAACCAGCTCTGAGCTGCAAAAATCGAGGAATTGGTGCTGTCTCCCTGGAAATGGACTCCCCTGGAGAGCCCCTGTGGGAGCTGGGGAGGGATGAGAGGATTGGAGCTCCTCAGCTCTGGAGCCAGGCAGGGAAAACTGGGATGATCCAGCCTGGAGAAGGGAAGGCTCCGGGGAGGTTTTAGAACACATTAGAGCCTAAAGGGGCTCCAGGAGAGCTGGAGAGAGGCTGGGGACAAGGGATGGAGGGACAGGACACAGGGAATGGCTTTAAACTGGAGGCAGGCAGGGCTGGATGGGAGACTGGGAAGGAATTCCTGGCTGGGAGGGTGGAGAGGCCCTGGCACAGATTCCCAGAGAAGCTGTGGCTGCCCCTGAGATTTATTGAAAGGCCTTTAGGGAACACCTTGGGCAGGACAAAAGCCTGGCCAGGGCTACACCCAAGGTGGGCCCAATATGGGCACAAAATGGTCACAAAATGGACCCAAAATGGTCACAAATTGAGCACAAAATTGACCCAAAATGGACCCAAAATGGTCACAAATTGAGCACAAAATTGACCCAAAATGGACCCAAAATGGGCACAAAAGGGTCACAAAATGGTCCCAAAATGGTCATAAAATGGACATAAAATGGACACAAAATGGACACAAAAGGGTCACAAAATGGACACAAAATGGTCACAAAATGGACACAAAATGGCCCCAAAATGGTCCCCAAATAGACGCAAAATGGTCACAAAATGGGCACAAAATGGTCACAAAATGGGCACAAAATGGTCACAAAATGGCTGACCAGTCACAAGGTCTCACACTTTGATCAGTTTTGGTCCATTTGCACATTGGGGTTGAATTGTCCAATCCCAGCTCCAGGCTGTGAGCTCCCATCCTTCTTGTTCCTCCCTCCAGCCACCCTTGTTTGTGCTGTTGGGCTGAAAGTTGTCCTTGGTGTGCAGCAGGACAAGGATTTGTTTTGTGACCCTGACTGTGAGCTCAGAGCTGCACCCTGGGCACCACAGAGCCTGAAAAAGATAAAAAACTCAAACTTCAGCCATCACCACCCCCTGTGCGTTCCCGCCGCGCTCCCATCCCGTTACACAACCCCAAACCTCCCCAGCGGGTCCCTCTCCCTGCAGGCGGGGTCGGATTCCTCCCGAAATGCCGCCTGGAGGTGGGAACGCTCCTTCCACGGCTCCCCTGCCCACGCTCCTCCTGTGGCATCCCACACACGTGGCAATCAAAGCCGGGAATCCAGCCCGGCTTCCCGAGCGCTTCTCCCCCGGCCTGGCAGCGGGGAAAGCTCGGGAATGTTCAGCTCCGAGGTGTCCAGGGGCTCTCTGCTCCCTGGGAATGGCAGATGGGATGGTTTGGAATCTGGGTGCAGGAGGGGTGTTTCTCTTCAACATCATCAGGCAAAAATCAAAGATATTTGTTCAATTTTTTTTTTGTTTTTCCATCATGGACGGATCGTTCCCCACCTGCTAAAATCCTGAGGAAACACGAAAAAAAAAATCATTATTCCTCATCTCTCCCTGTTTAACTGGAAAAGCACTCCCAGCATCCTTCTTTTATTAAATGCCTTTTTTTTTTTCCCTCCTCCAATCCTACATTTAAAAAAAAAAAAAAGCAACTTTATTGGGTAAATATAATGCAACAACCATGTGTTGTTTCCCACTCCACGGCAAATGTTTCCACTTCCTGCCAGGATTGATTCCAGATCGAAAAGCGCTGCCTCATCCCAGGACTTTTCACACAATCTGTTCTGCTCAGCCTACGAGCCATGGAAAATTTCCTTCTCCATCCCATTTCCCTGGGTTTTTATCTCAATATTTGGGGGAGCCAAAGCTCAAGCTCGAATATTCCTTCCAGATCCATGGATTTTTCCCTTCGTGTTTCCTTTTCCTGGCTGAGTATCCGTGAAAAGAGAATTTCCTGATGGTGGAAAACGGAGGAGAAAGGGAATTTTGTGGAAAATTTGTTCCAAATTGGCCAAGTGCTGGTGCTGACCCCGACTCACCTGAGAGTAAAAGAGGAAACCCATAAAATCCTGGAGTGTGGAGAACTTGGAAAAGGCATTTCCCTAAAAAGTTGTGGATTGGTGGATCCTCTGGACCAGCAGAAGGGATGAAGAGAAGTTTGATGAATTCAGATGAATTCAGGTTTTTCTCTTCCTCTGTTTGAAGAGAAAAACCTGAATTTCCCAGATCCCAACTCTGTTATTTTAGGGGTAGATTCCATCAAGATCCATGGAAAATTTCCCATGGAAACCCTGTTGCTGACGGAAATTAGGCTGAACATCCAAACCCCCTTTGAAAAAGCAAATTTCCAATGCTGTGGGATTGTATTTTCCTTCAGGAAAGCATCCAGAAAACCCCAAATTCCTGTGGATTTGCACAGATCAGGGAGGAAATGCTGGGATGGGGAAATCAGGTTCCTTTCCTTGGGAATCTCTGCTTTGGGATGGCTCCTGATAAGGAAAACCTGCCAAGGCTGAGATCTCAAAGCTCTCCCGTGCCTGATTTTTGTGTGGGGACATCCAGAGATAATTCCAGGTGGAAAAGAGGTGGGAAAGGAGCCGCTCCCACTCTCCATCCCCGGGTCCTGCAGCTGAGCCAAACTCTGGGTGACAAGGGGTTAAAACATTCCCAAACTTCCGTCATGCCCTCACCTCTCCCACATTCCTGGAGCAGGAATTCCGCCTGCATGGGTGGCTCACCTCAGCACCCACTGCAGCACTCCCGGATCTTCTCCCTGATTTCCAAGACTGGAAAACTCCAATCCCAAACTTCCAATGGAAGTGAGGTTGGGAAGAGCCAGTTTAGATTGGGAACAGTGTGAGGATGTTTGGATTAGGGCATGGAATATCTCCCATTCCTCCATGCCAGAGGGTTTTCCTCCAGCTCTTGGTCCTGGGGGGATTTTCCACCCCAAGCCTCACAGCTGCTCTGGAGGATCCCATTCCTGTGGGATCCTTCCTTCCACATGTCCCTGCTCTGATCCATGGCAGAATCCCGGATCCATTCCCATCTTTTTGTCCCTTTTAGCCTCAGACAAATGTGTCCCACCTGCTCCATCCAATGTGTTGGGACACAACTTCCCCCAGGCTGGGAAAACCTTGGCCTCCAGATCCCAATAAAACAAATTTTTTTTGCTGTTGTTTCGAGCTGTGGATTTATCGAAGGCTCCACATCTCAGCATTCCCAAACATCCCATGATTTTATTCCAATTGCCCGGTTATCCACGGCCAGGCTGCTTTTCCACTCACCCAACCCCTCCTCTGGTTATGAAACACAAAAACCATGGAATGCTGGATGTTTATTTGATCTCTTCTCCCCGGAGAAGGAGTTTAATAATTTAGCAGCAGATCCGAAACTGCTCCGCCAGGAATAATTCGCTTTAGGGGGGAAAAGCAGAGAGGAATTTTTTTTTTTTCCCCTCTCCCTCTCCCAGATCCCCAAATAAAAGTCTGGTTTGCTTTGGATCACGTTCACTCTCCGAAGACTCTGTTTTCCTATTAAAATCTTTATTTCACTCCAGATTATTCTACCATTCCTTTGTCTCTCTGCCTTTGGAATGCAGCTGTCACCGTGGCTTTTAGGATCCCTCTTCCCATTGGTGCCTGGGAATGTTTTATATCCCCTCGGAAGGAGCCAATAAAGGAATTCAGGTGCTTTGGAACCCGCCAAGTGCAGCTCATCAAGGGATGCATGGAAAGGAAGGGCAGGAAGCAACAGATTTGGGGCCGTGATTTATTTACTGAGAGCGTTTTCGGGGAGTTTATGGCTTGTTTGGGCTCCTCAGGAATTGTTTTTCCATATGGAGCAGCACCTCCGTGCTCGGAGTGTCCCAAAATGAGGAATTATCTGTGCCCACGTGCACCCAGAGCATCCCTGCATCCCTTCCATGGGCAGCAAGGATCCAGAAACCACGTTTGGAGTGTCAAAGCAATTCTGCACAATCCCCAAATTTTTTTGAAGTTTAAGCACGTCTGAAATCCCCAAGATTTTCCCCAGATCTGCTCCCAGAGGCTCAGCAGCCTCAGGGACTCCTTCAGGAAAAATTCCAATCCCTGCATGTCCACGCTCTGCTTTTCCCAGGATCTGCAGCCCAGCCTGAAACGTGGATCCCCTTTGCTCCCAAAAGTTTTCCCCTCCCTGAGGACATTCCCAGGGAAAAAATTTGGAATAAATCAACAAATCACAGCTTTTCCAACTGCAAACTCCTCCATAAGATCAGATTCCCATCCTTCCCAAATGGAAACTCTGTTTTATTTTATCTATTTTATTTTATTTTATTTGCTATTTATTTTATTTTATTTTATTTTATTTTATTTTATTTTATTTTATTTTATTTTATGTTATTTTATTTTATATTTTATTTTATTCTATTCTATTTTATGGTATTTTATTTTATATGTTATTTTATTTTATGTTATTTTATTTTATATTTTATTCTATTCTATTCTATTTTATTCTAACTTTAAAATTTGATTTTATTTTACTTGTATAATAATTATTTATATAATTAAAGTTTTATAATTGTAATTATAATATATTATATTATGTAATTATATTATATTATTTTATTGTAATAGATTAGATTACAATATATATTTCTAAGAATAATTTTATAATTATATTATTAATTTACAGTTTTATTTATTTATAAAAACTTTGCTGCTCTTTTTTTTTATATTTCTCACGGGTTCCCCCCTCCCCTCAGCGATTTTTCACGTGTGGCACATAAAAACACGAAGCTGGGGACACTGTTCTGATAATTCCTTGGAAAACACTCTCCAGATGTGTTGCTGCTTTTCCACAGTGGGAATGCATTGTGCATGTCTGGGAAAAAAGGGGGAAATGGGAATTTTCCCCTAAATTTCACTTTTGGTTTGAAATAAAGAAGATGAGCCACGCTTTGGGGCTGGAGGTGAAAATCAACACCCCAAAATCTTCCAGAATACAACAAGGATCCGGGAGGGGTCGTTTGAGGAAGGGAAAAAAGTGGGAGAGAAAAAAAAAAATAGGGAAAAAAAAATCCCACCCAGGCTTAGGAAGCAGGAGCAGAAAGAGGAGCCTTGTTCCCTTTGAGCTCGGCTAATCTGAGTCAAAGCCCACATGAATCAAGTTAAGCTGAGCTCAAGCTGCTGCTCCTGCCCGCTCGGATGTGCTCACACAAAATTCCCAAAATTTCCGCGGCTCCTGCTTTCTTGGGAATCCCATTTGCTGCCTTCCTGCTCCCGAGGAGGGCTGGGATTGTTTGGATTTTCCAATCGTTGGGTTTTCACCCCCCACGCCGTGAGTGTTTACAAAGCTTTGTCCAAAAATCCTCGAGGGAGGTGGGAAAAGTTGGGATCATTCCCTGTTTTATAAAGCCAGGATAGGGGCGATCCCAAGGAGAGGGCGGGATGGGATTAATCCTGGAATCTGCTGGCTCACGGCCCCGAGCTTCCCTTGGGATGGGAATGCAGGGAAAAAACACGGGACAGAGGGAGGGAGGGTGGGACCAGCAGGAATTCTGCACCACGAAGAATTTTCCCACCCAAAGGACGCCGCGGGAAGCTCAGCGGCCTCACCCCGATCCTGCACTGCTTTGGGATTTTCTGCTTTGGGATTCCTCCTGATGTTGGGATGGAGGGAAGGAGTTTTCCCAAAGGTTTTTTTCCGCCCGAGCTGCTCCGGACAAACCCAGCTGGATTCCAGCAGGGAATGAGCAGCAGGTCCGCGCTGGCCACCGGAGCTCTGCGGACGGAGATGGATGAGGGAGCGCTGACCCCGCTGGCCCCGCTGGCAGGGGAGCAGGGACAAACAGCTGGGAGCTGCAATTCCCTCCCCCGGAACAGCTGGATGGGAGGGAGGACATCTGTCCGCAGTCTGGGTGGTTTGGGAGGAACGACGAGCACGGAGCGAGCCGGGATCCTCGGGATGCGGATCCGCCGCCGGGATGGGGAGGGATGGGGATGGATTTGGCCTCCCACGGAGCAGGGGTGGCAGGAAGAGCCCTGTCAGGGGGTCACGCACTCCAGGCCCTCCTCAGTGTCCCAGGATTGCACGGGAACCACCAGAATTCCATAAATCCGACGGCACGGAGGCGCCTCACCCTGCCAGGGCCAAGGAGGCGAACAGGTGGAGGGAAAGTAGGAAACCTCTCCAAACTTTTTCCACAGCTGCTAGTCCTGGCTTAGCAAAGCTGCTGGAAGCTTCTGCAGCTCCAAGAGGGAATTTTTTCCCCCATGGAAGTGCCAATCCTGCATCTCATGGCTGTGCCCCGAGCCTCGTGGGTGATGCAAAAGCACCCGAGGATCCCAAAATCCAGGAGTTTTCCAGCCTCTCCCTGGCTCCCAGCAGCAGGTGAAGCCCCACACACGGGTGTGAGCACCTGCCCAGCCTCTCCATCCCAGCTTTTGGGAAGTTTCCCACTTCTGCTGAGCTTTCCCTGCTCCAGAGCTGCTTCCCGACTTCCCAGAGCAGGATCCCAAATGCAGCACTCCTCCAAAAATCCCTGTAAGAGCCAGAAAATCCAATGAGTGCAGGAGCCTCATCAGGGAGGAACACGAAGGCAGAGTTTGCACCAACTGAGACATCAAAGCCTCGGAAGGGCAAGAAATCCATGTAGGAAATCAAGTTCTGGAGCTCAGGGTGGTTCCTTACCAAGATTATGGGAATTCCCTTGGGATATCCCTCTCCACAGGAGCAGGAATGTTGGTTAAGGATTAAGCCCAGCTCTGTTTCCCCAAATTTTACTGTCTGGAGCAGAATTCGCATGGAATTGCTGTGTTTGCCCTGGGAGAAACCAGACATTCCCTGTTGGAGGCACCTTCCCCTCGATCCCAGGTGACAGCGTGTGGGTGACCAACTTTATTCCAGCCAGATTCCAAAGCCAGGAACAGCTGGACACAGGAGTGTCCCACCAGCTCCACCACCCTTCCCAAACTGGCACCAGAGCCCACCGGGAATTCAGGGTAGGAATTTATTGACTACAGATCCATGTAAAAGAGTCAGGACCAGCGGCCACCACCCCAAGCAGCTCCCAAAAGCTGGAATTCCTTCTCCTAGCTTTGGCTGGAGGTTCACCCCAGTTCACAGCAGTTGTGTTTTCCCTTTGTTCTGCTTCCCTGCGCACGAGCCTGGAGGGAGAAGCTGTTTGAATATGCAGGAAAGCTGGGCTGGATTCCCGTTCTTTTGCTCCTCCGACTCCTTTAAAAGGAAAAGGAGCGGGGTTTTCCAGCCCCACGGGTGTCACATCCATGGATCTCATTGGGAACTCGCTCTCCAAGCCTCATTCCCTTTTTTTTTCCCTGCTCCAGGAGCGGGGCTGGAGGTGCTGCCAGACCGTGGAATGCGGCGCTCACCCCTTGAAAAGTCTGTCAGGAATTCCAACTTCGCACGGGCGCCTGGAGCTGGCCCAGCTGCCAATTCCACATGAGACAACCCGGAGATAAAGGGATGTTTGTGATCCTCCAGGTGCTGGAAAAGGGAGGAGTTGGTTGAATTTACCTGCTCGGGGTGGTTGAACTGCAGGGTTCACCCACAGCTGTCCACGCTTTTTGCAGTGCAGCTTCTGCCCCTCTCAACACTGCAATTACCTCGATTCCATTCCCTTTCCTGCTCTTCCCAGCTTTGGGAAGTTTCACCAGTTTTCCCATCACTAATAGGAGTGGAAAATGGTCCTGCAACTGGGAATTTGGGCTCCTTGTCACTGTCAGGGGGAGGAAATAGCCAAAAAATATAACAAAACAATGGTTTGGCTTGAGAAATCCCACAGCAGATTCCTGGGATGCTCCTGGAAGGAGTGACCCCCTCTGGTGACCCTCCCTGGTGACCCTCCCTGGGGACCCTCCTGGCTCCACAGCACTCGGAGGAGAACTTCAAGCAGGTAGAACTCACCTGGCGTGGGGATTTCAGGGCAAACCCATCTCCAGGGCCAAAAGTTGGCTGTGTGGGGGGAATCTTTCTGAAGTGGGATTTGCTGGCAGGGAAAGGCTCAGCCCCGAACTGCCGGAGCCCTCGGGCTTCGCTTAACCCCTGCCTGGCCCCTCGGTCTGAGCCCACGCTAAGCCCGGCTTTGATAGGGCCCCGCAGCCCCCGACAGCTCAGGGGGCATCAAATAAACCCCAGAGCCCCCGGGGATCAGCCCTGACCCCCTGCCAGAGGCCATGGAGAGCGTGGGGCACAGGGAACATGCGGAGCATGTGGGGCACAGGGAATTCATGGAGAACATGGAGAACATGGAGCACATGGAGAACATGGAGTCCATGGAGCCCATGGAGAACATGGAATCCATGGGAACTTGGAGAACATGGGGCACATGGAGCATGTGGAGCACATGGAGCACATGGAACACATGGAATCCATGGAGAACATGGAATCCATGGGAACATGGAGAACATGGGGCACATGGAGCATGTGGAGCACATGGAGCACATGGAACACATGGAATCCATCAAGAACATGGAGAACATGGAGCACATGGAATCCATGGAGAACACGGAGAACATGGAGCCCATGGAGCACATGGAACATGTGGAGCTCATGGAATCCATGGAGAACATGGAGCACATGGAGACTGTGGAACACATGGAGCACACAGAGACTGTGGAGCCCGTGGAGCACATGGAGTACATGGAGTACATGGAACCCATGGAGCACATGGAGTCCATGAAGCCCACAGAGCACATGGAAAACATGGAGCACATGGAAAACATGGAGCACATGGAGTCCATGTAGTCCATGGAGCACATGGAGAACATGGAGCAGGATTCTCCACTTGGCTGCGCAAGGTGTGCCAAGAGGGGGGTGTTGGGACAGGGAATTTCCCAACATCCCAAGAAATATCTGCCACGGACAGATGCTGGGACTGAGCACTGCTCTGCCCTTGGTGTGTACCCTGCAGGGTCCATGGGCTGCTGCTGGCACCGGTTTTGTGGGATATTTGCAGTTTTTGGGATCAAACACCACCCTGCCCTTTCTGAGCATCCTGCAAGGTCCATTTGGTTCCCATCTGGAGGAGATTTGGGGGACCCAAGTGCAACAGGAGCAGATGGACACAGTGAATCCCATTCAAAGCATTTATGGACCTCAATTAACCTCACGTGGCTTCCTCCAAGCTGGCACCTCCTGATGGCACAAATTTCCTGCAACTGGGCAGGGAAGAGATGGGGAAAACCATTGGAAAACCATAAAATCCTGGAATGCTTTGGGTTGGAAGGAGATCTTAAAGGTCATTTAAGTTTCAACCTCTCACGGTGGGCAGGGACACCTTCCAATATCCCAGGTTTTTCCAAGGCCATCCAGCCTGGCCTTGGACACTTCCAGGGATGGGAGAGCCACAGATCCTTTGGGAATCTGTTCCATCCTCTGAGTAAAGGCCTCAGGTGTCCCCTGGGCAGGGCTGTGGGCAGCAGATGTCACTCCTGCTGTGAGGGGACACCGATCCCCAGGGTGGCACTGACCCCCTGGACAGGCCTGCAGGGCTCGGGTCTCTCTCCTTGCCCTAATCCACGCTGGATCAGCTGATTTCATTTCTAATTTCCTCACACATGTGCTCCAGCACAGCTGTGGAACATGAGCCGAGTCTGCGGAGGAAATCCTGAGATTTACACAGGCCCCAGTGGATTATAAAAACCTGGAAACCGGACAGATAACACTCATGGAACAGACTCGGAACATGCTGGGGGAGAAAAAAAAAAACCCTTCACAATAGATTAAAACCTGCTGTTCCCTGCTAAATGTAAAAGCGTCTTTTCCAACACTTTGAACTACTGTGGCGAAACTTCGTAGGTAGCTGTCGTTCCAAAGGTGCAATCTTCAGGAGGATTGTTTCCCCTGTTTTTTTTCTTTTTTAATGGATTTGTGAAAGTTGCAATAAAAGAGTCCTTAAAAGGCCTTGACCTGGAGGGCTGCAAAACTTTAGCCTGGCCAGGTTCAGCCCTAAACCCTGCGCAGCTTCCAGAGCTTCTGAGAACTTCCAGAATCCGAGCTGGCTGCTGTTGTTACGGCCCAAGGTGGTGGGAGGAAGATGTAAACAGTTCCTGTGGGGAGATGTTGTGTTTTCCATCCCACCGGAGCCAGTTGGACACTCCGTGGGTTTCTGACAGGGGACAGGGCTGTTTTCCCAGATTTCCCCTGCCTATGGAAAGGCAGCTGGAGGGGGAATTATCCTGGAGAAAAGGAGGCTCAGGAGGAACCTTGTGGCTCTACACGAGTCCCTGACAGGAGGGGACAGCCTGGGGGGAATTTGGGATCTCATCCCAGGGAACAGGGACAGGAGGAGAGGAAAAAGCCTCAAGCTGCACCAGGGGAAGTTCAGGTTGGACACCAGCAGGAATTTCTTCATGGAAAGGGTGCTCAGGCCTTGGAACTGCCCAGGGAGGTTTGGAGTGCCCATCCCTGGAGGTGTCCAAGGAATTCTTGGTGGTGGCACTCAGAGCTCCAGGCTGGGGACAAGGTGGAGATCAGGACTCGATGGTCCTGGAGATTTTTTTCCAACCTCAGTGGTTCCATCCTTCCCTGATTTTAAATAAATTCAGCCAATGATCTCAGGGATGCCGCTGTCCTGGAGAGACATTTTCCTATTCCCCACCTCGGCAGGACGGGTTTTTTCCACCCATTTTGCAGTTGGCTGCTGGCTCAGAGCTGCCATTTTCTGGTCTCCAGCTGCAGCAGTGGGATCAAAACGAAGCCCAAGGTCAGACTGGGTTTTCTTGAGCTGTCAAAGGGGATTTATTGCTGTTCCCAGGATCAATGACTTCAGAATTTGGGCTGCCAAGCTGAGCTGGGTCACGTCCATCCAGGGTCAGAAATTCTTGTTTTGAGGCCTCTTCTTCCCGCAAGAATTGTGGGAATCTCGCTCCCATTTCATCTCGAGCATCAAAAGAGCTTTGAGAAGGGGTCAGATGAAAGTTTGGGGGGTTTCCTCCCTCATTTCTGTGAAGAGCAAACCAGGAGGGTTTGGGGTTTGTGAAAGCAAAATCAGTTTAAGTTGGATCTCAGATCTATTTTATCTCAGTCCCTAATCTTTCATTTGAATTTGGGGTTTCCAAACCAAAACCCAGGGAAGACTTTGTGAAAAAACCAACCTGAACTCCAACCTCCTCCACACATTCCAGGCGGTTGCTGAGAGGAATTCTCCTCCGAGTTCACCCGCATCAAAATGTGACCAGGAAAAAAACCTCACCTGGCACCCACCTCCCCTCGAAAAGAATCAAATCCCACCCCGAGAGGGGCAGAAAGAGAAACAGAAAAAGGCAGACAAGACCTGGCTTGGTGTCTGTGCCACCAGAATGCTCCAGCTCTGCATGTACTGGAGGATTTGTGTCATTGGGGCAAGACCAAACCACTCACAACATAAATTTTCACAGAATTTAAAAAAAAATTAAAATTTTAAAATTTTTTAAATAAAAACTGCTATGTGTAAGATCCATCATTGTAGAGGCTTCCATGTCAGATGCAGGGAGCAGTTTGCTGAGGACAAACTGGACATTTTCAGGAGGTTCACTGTGATCTGCTGACAATGTTTCTCATTTAATGACAGCACCAAATAATCACATGATCATTAGCATTTAGCTTAGTGAGGCTTTGACAAATCTCTTTCTGCTCTGTTTCAAACCTGCTGAAACTGTGTTCATGGGTGTCAGACTAACAATTTAGGAGGAGTATTTAAGGAGGAGATAAAATATTTATCAACCTTCCCTAACAAACTGTTCAGTGTTCTCTTTGTTTCTTCAGATATTTCTTTTAAGGACTGTATAACATTTTGGGCTTCTGGGTCGATGGCTCAGATCCTTTTCTAGCTTATTTTTCAGTTTTGATGTTCACCCAAACCCCTCAGATTTGATTTTCCACTTGCTTTAAACACCAGGTCCAGGCATCTCCTGCATCTCCTGACCTTCAGCAGGGCTTGAGACACTCAAAAGGTTGAATATCCCAGGACAAGGCAGAGGAAAAGCTGCTGAGATTTCCCTGGAGTGCTGGAGTTGTTGGAACAGCCAAGAGAAGAGAGTGGCTGGAGTTTGGGCTCTGCAAAAGTTGATGGAGAAGGTTTGAAGATGCCTCGTGGTGGTTTTTTGAAGGGGTTTGTAATGTTGTCCTCAAAAGGGCGTCACTTCTGCCCCAGATGAGCTCAGTTTTAGGATTTTTATTTGGGGTGTGGAGGAAGCTGGGCAGTGCACAAGGCTCAGGTTTAACCGTGGCCTTCCAGCATTTGGATTTTGAACCCTTAATATCCAGAAAGAATCAGGTCCTGGCAGATGGTCAGTGACACAAAGGAGGAACTCAGTCCCTGCAGGTCAATTTTTCCACCGGTAACACGATCCCACACTTAAAAAAAAAAAAAAAAAAAAAAGTCATTTCCATCCTCTCCCCCTGGAATCTGTGTGTCTCCTCTTGGATCCGACTCCTTCCAAAAATCGCTTCCCATTTAAAAAATTGATTTCCTCAACCCTAAATCTGCATTAAGTCCCTCATATTGTGTTTTCCGAATTATCCGTTCTGCTCCTCGTGTCAAAAGTCATCCCCTGAGGGGTTTGTGACATAAACTGTTGCTTTTGACCCAGAACTGGAGCTTTCTGGGGTGTTTTTATTTGCAGTTCTCCCACTCCAGGAACAAAAAAGTAGCCAAATGAAAACCTGCCCGTTTCATGCAGCCATGACATGTTCACACAAATCATAATTTTATTTTTTGCGGTAATTTTTAGTATTTATTTGCTGCGTGTCACTCAAATTAAATGGGAAATAGAATGAACTGAGTGGAATTTGAGTTGATGCCTTTATAATTTAATTTTGCTTTGGATAGTCCAGAGCAGTGATGGTCTCAAGGACAAAATTAGGCTGAAGTTGGACGTTTATATAATTCCTGAGGGAGGGATTTTCACACTCACAGCATCCCTTGAGCTGCTTCTTCCAGACATTTCCAGCCCTTGGACTTCTCCACCACTTTTCCATGGCTTTGTCCACCTCTTTTCCGAGGACTTGTCCATTGTTTTTCCATGGCCTTGTGCACCACTTTTCCATGGTCTTTTGCACCATTTTTCCATGGCCTTGTCCACCTCTTTTCCATGACCTTGTCCATCATTTTTCCATGGCCCTGCCCACCATTTTTCCATGGCCTTGTGCACTGCTTTTCCATGGCCTTGTCCATCATTTTTCCATGGCCTTGTCCACCTCTTTTCCATGGCCTTGTCCATCATTTTTCCATGGCCTTGTCTGTCACTTTTCCATGGCCTTTTGCACCATTTTCCCATGGCCTTGTGCACCACTTTTCCATGGCTTCATCCACCTCTTTTCCATGGCCTTGTCCATCATTTTTCCATGGCCTTGCCCACCACTTTTCCATGCCCACTCTGCTCTGCGCACATTCCAGGTGACACCAGGCTCTGGATTGTCCCACAGGATCCACCTTTTTGCAGGTGCAGGGCCAGAAATCCCAACTCTGCCCCACACCCCAGCAAAGGGGACAGTCCCCAGCCCAGGCGCTGCCCTTCCACACGGATCCCAGCGGGATCATTTTCCCTCTGGAACACCAAAGGCCCCAGACTTGGGGATTTTATTGGAGCGTAAACTTGGGCAATTAAACTCTTCAGGGAGGAGATTTCTCCAGGCAGTTTCATCAAGCAGCTTTTTCCAGCCGAGCCTGGGCCCCAAAATAACGAGAGCCCAAACACAGAGCCGCTGTTTGCCGGTCGGGAGCGCGATCCCGGGAATGTCAACCGGGAGCCTGGTGAGTTTTGCTCCTTAATGAGGTGTGAAAAGTCAACGGAGCCGCGTGGTTCTCGCGGTTCTCGCAGAGGAGCTGTGGGGAGGCTGTCCCAGGGCCGGCCCCTTCCACCCTGCCCTGCTCCAAACCCCACAATCGCCCTTTGACAGCCACGGATCCAGCCCTGCCTCCCTGCCCTGATGGCAAAGCAGGGAGAGCCTGGAAATCCTGGAGATCCCTGGAGTCCCCTGCGGTGCCTGGCTGCATCCATTCCTCCAAAGGTTTCTTTGCTGAGGGGATTCATCCAATGAAATTTGGCTGATTTGGGGCATTTTTCAGTGCCTCTCTGCAGGATGGATTTTGTCCTCCTGATCCAACTGGAATGATCCTGGTTATGGATAGGAACAACACTGAGACTGAGGCATTGGGTTATTTCTTATTTCTGGGTTCCCAAATCCTAATTAAATGCCAAAATTAGGATGCTGGGGGCTGTGCTCCCTATGGGAAGTGGCCCTGGAAATCCTGGAACATGCAGAACCTGACAGCATCTTCATCCATCCATTCCTCCAAAGGTTTCTTTGTTGAGGGGATTCAGCCACTGAAATTTGGCTGATTTGGGGTGTTTTTCAGTGCCTCTCTGCAGGATGGATTTTGTCCTCTTGATCCAACTGGGAGTGTCTTGGTCATGGGCAGGAACAACACTGAGACCAAGACCGATATTCCTTATAAGGAGTAAGGTTATTCCTTATTTCTAGATTCCCAAATCCTAATTAAATGTCAAAATCAGGACACTGGGGGTTGTGCTCCCCATGGGAGGTGGCCCCGGAAATCCTGGAACCTGCAGAACCTGACAGCACCTTCCTCCAGCCATTCCTCCAAAGGTTTCTTTGCTGAGGGGATTCAGCCACTGAAATTTGGCTGATTTGGGGTGTATTTCTGCAGGATGAATTTTGTCCTCCTGATCCAACTGGAATGATCCTGGTCATGGATAGGAACAACACTGAGACTGAGACTGATATTCCTTATAAGGAATAAGGTTATTCCTTATTTCTGGGTTCCCAAACCCTAATTAAATGCTAAATTAGGGTGCTGGGGGTTGTGCTCCCCATGGGAATTGGCCCTGGGAATCCTGGAACCTGCAGAACTCGACATCACCTTCCTCCATCCATTCCTCCAAAGGTTTCTTTGCTGATGGGATTAATCCAATGAAATTTGGCTGATTTGGGGCATTTTCCGGTGCCTCTTTGCAGGGTGGATTTTGTCCTGCCAGGCTCCTGATCCAGCTGGAATGATCCTGCTCCTGTAACAACTCAGGAGACTGAAGCATTGGGTTATTTCTTATTTCTGGGTTCCCAAAGATCTGAAATCTTAATTAAATGCCAAAATTAGGGCTCTGTGGGCTGCGCTCCCCATGGGAAGTGTCCCAGCACTCTGTGCCATCACCTCCAGGGCTGAAGCCACCAGAGAAAACATTTTTCCTGGTGCTTATGGTAGAGAATTCCAGGCTAAATTCAGCCGCACATTGGATTTTTTTTTTGGAAATTTCCAATATACCCCAGTACAGACTCTGAGACGAACTATTTAAGCTGTCCTGGGATACTTCCCCAGCCCAGCAGAAGCTGAGGGAATTTCCAGAGGGAAGAAAAGCATCCAGGAACATCTCTGGGAGCGGAGCAGGCTGTGGGATCCAGGGAGGCAGGGACAGGTTGCCTCCGAGCCGCTCCTGGCACATGTTCCCGGCCGCCTGTTGCTGTCTCCGAACAGATGTGGGCAGTTTGTGGGATGATGAAGTATTGGATCTGTTTCTCCTTCAGGGATTATTCCTACCAAATAAATCTGCAGGTTTTATATGTTTAGCAGCTGACGGAGATCCCTTTTCCCTCCCCTTCCCCAGCCTGTTATTCCTTGCAGCCGGAGCCAAAACAAGGCTTTTAAGGCAGGGAGAGGAGGGGGAATGCTCGGGATGGGATTTGGGAAATTTCGGAGACAGTGGGGGCAAAACATCCTGCCCAAAACGCAGCTCGTGGATCCATCTCAGCTTCTTTCAGGATGGGTCCTGGACTCCAGGAGCATTGGTTTAACCACCAGGTCATAAATTCGTCTGGGAGCTTTAGAATTTGTGGCCTGGGGAAAGATCTTTCCCTCTCTCCTGGTGGTATTGGATTTTTTTTTTTTTTCCCCCCTCTTTCTTTCTTCCTTTCGGAGCTGCCTTGGGCTCGGATTTACAGTGGTTTAAATTCCTCTGAAAATATTCCCTGATCAGCCCCGGGATGAAAGACGGAGAGCGTGTGCTGAAGGAGCCCAACCTGCCAGCAAGGGCATCCCAGGTTTTCTTTGGGAATGGCAGGTTGATCCAGAGGCATGAGCTGAGTCATGGATGTCTCCTGTTTAGGGAGAGGGTCTGAACTTCCTTTAAAGCCCCTCCAAACCCAGCCTGGAAGGCTCCGTGCTGCTTCCGTGGCTCCCGGATGTCTGGTGCCAGAGATCCTCCTGCAGGGCTTTGCTTCCTAAATCCTCCTTGTTCCTAATTCCCGACTTCCCCTTGTTCCATAAACATCCAATTCCAACTGCCAGCTCTGGAGGAATAAGGACGTGCAGGAAACACTTGGTCCTTAAAACGCTGCAGCCACCGCTGCACCTGAAAAGCTCCAGGAGAGTTTTACCTGGAATATTCCTCGAGGGATGGGGGATTCCTGGAGATTCAGCTGCTCTGGGAAAGGAGCCCAACCCAGCACTCAGTCCCTGCAGGGAGCAGCTGCTGAAGGGTGTCCTGGAATCATGGAATATCCAAACTTGGAGGGGACCCACAAGGATCAACGAGTCCAACCCCCAGCCCTGCACAGGACATCCCAAAAATCACCCCAAAAAAATGAAAAATCACATCCTGACACTCGGCCATCATCATCATCATCATCCTAACCCCAAAGGCACCGTGAGGAGAGGGAAGTGGTTATGGATTCAGCTCATCCAGAGCCTCGGGAAGCCAAGGGAGCAGATCCCACGTGGGTGGAGCAGGAAGGCGTGTGGTGGTGTTTGGATCTCCCTGCTCGTTTCACCGTGGATTGAAAAGCTGAGACCTCTGCAGGACAAGGTCAAGATTCCACGGGGAGGCTGTGAAAAACCGGGAAGGATGAGTGGGAATTGTTTAGCCTGGAGAAAAGGAGACTCAGGGGTGCCCTCATCACTCCCCACAGCTCCCTGAAAGGTGGCTGTGCTCAGCTGGGGTTGGGATCTTTCTCCAGGCAGCACTGACAGAACGAGGGGACACAGCCTCGAGCTGCACCAAGGGAAATCCAGGCTGGATATCAGGAAAAAGTTTTTTACAGAAAGGGTGATAAAGTACTGGAATGATCTGCTGGGGAGGTGCTGGAGTCACCATCCCTGGATGTGTTTAATAAAGCCTGGATGTGGCACTGGGTGCCAGGGTTTAGTTGAGGTGTTGGGGCTGGGTTGGACTTGATGATCCTGGAGGTCTCTTCCAGCCTAGAAATTCTGTGATTCTGTGATTCTGTGATTTTGTGATTCTGTGATTCTGTGTGATTCTGTGATTCTGTGTGATTCTGTGATTCTCTGTGATTCTGTGATTCTGTGATTCTGTGATTTTGTGATTCTGTGATTCTGTGTGATTCTGTGTGATTCTGTGATTCTGTGATTCTCTGTGATTCTCTGTGATTCTGTGATTCTGTGATCCTGTGATTCTGTGATTCTGTGATTCTGTGATTCTGTGAATGAAGGTTTGGAGAAGGTTGACAAGGACACAGCTGGATTCATGCACTGTTGGAATTGCTGATCTTAAAGGGCTTTTCCAACTTCAAGGATTTCTCTGATTCCGTGTTTTCCTCGGCTGCTGTGCTTGGGATGGGGATGTGGCCGTGCCCATCCATCCCCTGGGAATACCAGGCCATGTCCCTGTGGGAATGGTGGCTGCTGAGGTGTTTTTAGGACAAAGAGGATACTTGGAGCAAGCCTGGGAAAAATCCCTTGGCTCATGGGTTTTCCAGCCTCACCCTTTGCTGCCTTTTCCGCCCCTCCATAAAAATAATTAATGAGATAATTAAACGAGCACGGATAAAATAACAGGATCCATGTGGAGCTGGGGAAGCTGTTGGAATCCTGACTCTATCCCTGACTCCTGCGGCCAATCCAGGGAACGTGCCTCTGGAGGCGTCTCCCAGGCCGTGCTGAATCACCCAGCAATTTGGGAAGAAAAAAAGCTGGAGTGGTTCTCATGTTACCCGGGAAAAACCAATGGAAGTAGGACGGAGCCACTTCCAGAATAAAGCCCGGGGTTAACGCGTTTCACAACAGCAAAATCTTTTCCCAGCTCGTCCCTTATTTAATGGTTAAACGGCGGGAATTGCTGTGGAATCCCACAGGGACAAACCTGCTCTTGGACTCGTCCCCTTTCATCCCACAGCAAAGCCAAGCAGGAGAAAAAAAAATCTTATTTGTAGCATGTTTTAGACCCAAATAACACAAAATGAGAGAAAAAATCTTATTTGTAGCGTTTTAGACCCAAATAACACAAAACGGGAGAAAAAAAATTCTTATTTGTGGCATGTTTTAGACCCAAATAACCCAAAACAGGAGAAAAAAAATAATCTTATTTGTAGGGTGTTTTAAACCCAAATAACACAAAACGGGAGAAAAAACATTCTTATTTGTAGCGTGTTTTAGACCCAAATAACACAAAATGGGAGAAAAAAATCTTATTTGTAGAGTGTTTTAGACCCAAATAACACAAAACGGGAGAAATCTTATTTGTAGCATGTTTTAGACCCAAATAACACAAAATAACCCAATTTTTTTTTTTTTTTTGAATTTTACATCCCGGTTTGTGCAGATGACCACGATATTACACAGCTTTGAGGGAACTTTGGCAGCTTCCCTTGCTGTTTTACAGCACAGTTGTTCTTCGAAACAAAAGGTTTGGATTAATGGTGTTTTAATGTCCAGGATATGACAGAAATGAAATGCAGGAACAGTTGGCTCGCACACTGGGAGCCGAGTCAAGCTCAAATTTGGCCGCCAGCCCGCGGAGCTCCTCCGGGACACCCGAAAGGGGTGTGAACATTAACTCATAGAGCCATAACCCCGCTGCTCCCCAGCCCGCTCAGCCTCCCACTAATGCAATAATTGAATCAAAACCATCTTCAATTGTGTTAAAAACAACTTTGAACGCCGGAGAAAGGCTCGGCAGCCCAGCAAACCGCACATCCCGAGCTATTTAAAGGTCTGGATAACTCCAGTTTCCTGCTGAAGGTGAACCTCTGGCACAGGGCGAAGCTTTGGTTGCCTTTATTAAGATTTAACAAATTACCCCCCCAAAAAGCGGCGCTGATTTGGCTTTTTTGTTGTTCCAAGGCAACATAAATCCTCTAAATACCCGGAGCAGAAGGCAGGGATAATTAGCACTGAAATATCTCTGACATTTCCTTCAGGGTTTGTGAAATCCTCAAGGCCTCTTTCTATCTTTGTCAGTGCCTTCCTCTGCTTCCTACGACCACGTGCCTTAACTCCTCCATCTCTCCAGCCTCCAACTCTTCTGTTCCATTGTGTGCTTGACTTCATTTCAGTGCCAGCTTCTTCCACTCTGTTTTTCTTTCTGCTTTTTATTTTTTTTTTTCCCCCTTCGTTTTGGTAATTGGGAACAGGCAGAAGTTTGGGTATTTAAAAAAAAAAAAAAACAACCAAAAAAACAACAACAAAAAAAAAGAGCGTTCCGTGTAATTGAGAGAAGTTAACAAAGCGTGAAATGAAATAAAAAACACCATCCGGTGCTGATGTCAACGTTCATAAATGCAGGAGTGCTCAGAGCCATCCAGGAGAGATTGGAGCTGCATCCCTGCTTTTGGAATGACTGTGTTGCTGTTTGTTGGCATTTTGGGAAGTTTTTTATCAGATCATTTTTGGCCCATGGGATCTGTAATGCTTCAGGTCTCCTGCTTTGGGTACTTGGTGTGTGGCTGGTGTGGCTCTGAATTGTCCCACACACGACACTCTGGGCACTGGCTGGGGGTTTGATCAGAATCCCAGAATCTCAAAATCCCAGAATCTCAAAATCCCAGAATCCCAAAATCCCAGAATCCCAGCATCCCAGCATCCCAGCATCCCAGCATCCCAGAATCCCAGCATCCCAGCATCCCAGAATCCCAAAGCTGAGGCTGGTAAAGCACTTCAAGATCCTCGAGTCTCAGCTGTGCCCCATGACCACTTTGTCCCCAGCCCAGAGCTCTGAGTGCCACCTCCAGGAATTCCTTGGACACCTCCAGGGATGGGCACTCCAAACCTCCCTGAGAGCCCCTTCCAATGCCTGAAACCTTTTCCAGGAAGAAATTTGTCTGGAATTGTGGCCACCCTTGATGAACTCACCTTCTGCTCTTGCTGAAGGCCAGAAAGGCCCATAAGGAGGAAGAATTAATAGGGAAGAGACTCAATATCCACCAGAGTTCCATGAATGGGTGAAGAGGCACCTCAGTGGTGCTGCCAGGCTGAGAGTTGGAAACTCCAGAGCCAGAAGCCATCATTTGACTTTGTCACCAACTGAAAAAGTCCCTGAGAAGAGAGGAACCAGCAGATTTTCTCCTGGGTTTTTTCAGCATTTTCTTGCAGCTTGTTTCTCCAGCAGATTTCATCCACAAGGACAATCACCTCCAGCACATCTCTGCCAGGGTTTTACACCCTATCTCCAGGAGGATGGATTTCCCTGGAGCTGGGGGTGTCCTGCCCCCAGGCTGGTGGATTTTGCCCCCCAATTTGGAGCCCTGTGGTCAGGTTGTGCCCATGGCAGCTGCTTTGTGTCTGTCAGTGTGACCTCAGCACGGCACGGCAAAAATCGATTCCTTCCCCTTTTCTCCCGTCCCCACCCCGAGCCCCTCAGCAGCAAAGTTGATTTCCTGGTTGTGATTAGGGATGGTTTACATCCACTTCCCAAAGTTGTTTTCCTTTTATTCCTATCATTTAAACAGAATTCCGGGGATCGTTGCTTTGCCCGGACATCTGCACTTCCAACTTTGCCAACTTTGGGATGCTGAAATCCGGCTCATCCCGGAGGATTTGCACAGGCTGAGGCTCCGACCTGGACTTCTCCCTGCGAAATCCCAACCCCCTCTGTCATCCCACCACTTCCAAGCGGAGCTGGAAGAGGCTCTGCAGGAATTAGAGCACTTAGGGGAAAGTGTGATGTTAAATCCCTACGTGCCAAAGCCACCGGGATGAGTAATAACGAGGTGTCAGACTGACACTCATCCTCTTCCCACGGAAAAGGGGGGATGGAGCTGGCCCGAGCCGGGCACAGGCAGGAGGAGCTGTGGGGATGGATGAGAAGCTCCTTCCCTGCTCATCCTCCCTCCAAGGAAAAGCTGGATGAGCTGGGTGAGCTCCGTGCTGATTTCTCTCCTCCGCGGCTCAGCCAACGCTGTCAGCACGAGTCCAAACCTCCCCTGCCCGTTCCCATGGCGGGAGGAGGGAGAGGGAAGGTGAAAGGGAAACTGGCAGTCCCTGTGAGTTCATTTCTCCCTGCTGGAATTAAGTCATGCTGCTGAGTAAAGAGGTGGATTCAGTTCTTCCACGAATTCCCTGCCACGCTCCGAGGGGGAGTGGAGCTCGTTCCTTCGGCAGATTTGGGAATTGTCTGTCCTGAGTTTCAGGAGCCTCTTGGCCTTTTCCAGAGGGAATTTATTCCTCACTGAAGGCAGAGCAGGAATTTCTGGGTTTGGGAGGTGGGCTGGGAGGCTGCACCTTGAGGAAAGGTCATTTCTTAAAAAAAGGATGATGGGGTGGCCATCAAGGGCAGGGCACCTGATCCTCTGGGAGAGCAGAGTGGATTTGGGATCAATCCTGGGAATGACGGCTTGACTGCACCCACACCTCATGGGATTCCATCACCCCACTCAGCTGGGAATCACCCAGCAGCCAGACTCTGGGATTTACCTCCTTTGCCCCAAAAAAGAGTCAAAATATTTCCACACCGTGCCCCATTGGGAAAGTCCCACTCAGGCAGCCAAAACAAAATGTTCCGACCTTGTTCCCACAAAATTGTGTCAGAAGCTTTGATTCCTCCTCCTCTGGCGCTGGTGTGGCTCCGTCCTTTGCCTTTGGCAGCATCCCTCTGGTTTTATGAGCTCTGGGAGGGGTCACTAAGATGATTCCCAACTCCCTGAGGATCCACTAAGAGAAGTGGTTTCTCCTGCCCTCAGATCCCAGCTGGCTCCTGAGAAACAAGTGGCATTCCCAAAAAATCCCTGTGCTCACCTGTGCTGGGCAGTTCCTTTACTCCAAGCCAGCAGTAGGGAATTTTTGGGAATATTTCCTTGTTTCAAGCTCTCCTCCTTTCCTGCTTTAATTTAATTTAATTTTAAATTCCCATTCCCTTACAATTCCCATTCCTGGGGGTTGGACACCTCCCTCTACCCTATAAAAATCCAGTTATCCTGGTTATTCCTGCCGTGAGTCATGGATTGAAGCACCTGCTGTGGTGTCTCAGGCTGGAAGATCTGACTTCCCCCATGGTTAAATCAGAATTGTGACAACTTCAGGAGCACGTGGAGAAGGCAGGAGAGGGATTGCGCTCCCTAAATGATTCCCATGGATATTTCAGGAGCAGGGAACACACAGTCCTGGACACGCAGAGGTTTTAATACCTTTTTTTTTGCTTTCATATCTGCCTGTACCTGCCCCGGATTCACAGGGAGTGTTGTAATATTGTCTTCCCAATTTCCTGGCTGAACTCTGTGAGACAGAGCAAGGAGATGCCAGGGAAAAAACCAGGAGGGCATTCCAGGAATTCAGATGCAGTGATAACAGGAAATTCAAGTGCCAACAGGTCCAGGAAAAGGCATTGGGGCAAGAAAACTGGGATCACAAACTCTGCCTGTGGGGAGGCCTCATTATCCACAGATCCATCCATTCCCCTCTGGAATTTTACAGTTATTGGCTGTAAGATTCAGACTGGAGCCCTGATTAATGAATTCCAGCTCCAGCAGCCTGGGATAGTGGAAGATGTCCCCGTCTTGGGAGATGGAATGGGAAAAGTTTTGGTCTGTTCCAACCCAATCCAGCCTGGGATTCCATGAATATCCACATCAATCCCTGCACTGGTTTTCCAAGGAATCACCCAAGGGATAACCCAGCTTTATCCACCTCGCAGGGTGGGACACACAACCCCCAGCACCGCCTTGCCATGGGGAAATAATCCAGAAATAAACATTTAGGGGGTGAAAAAATAATCACATTTTAAAAATTTTGCAATTCCACAGTCCTTATCCATAAAGGATCCATATTCCCCAGATTGGGAAAGGGTTGGATGGAGAAGGCAGGGTTGTGTTTGCTGTAGCTGCCATCAAATCCCATTCCAAGGCTGCATTTTATTCCTGGAGGTGCCTTTGAATTAAGGGTTTTTAGCAGCATTTCTGACTCAGCCCTAAACATGGCAACTGTTGCTAACAGCGGGCAACAATTAACAAATTAATCTCAAGGCAGGCACACGCTGGAGACCTGCTTTTCCTGGGAAATGAGAAGGGAATTTTGCCTTGATCCTTTGATTCAAGCTGGTTTTTTCCAGCTCCCCAAATTTTGCACACCTTCCCAGCCTGATGTGCCCCAGGAAAAATCCAGCACTTCCAGAGTGTGCAGAGGGGAGAGATTTTCCTGCTCAGAGGTCCTGATGGAGCAGGAGAAGACCCCACTGAGGGGTTTCTCATCTTTCCAGGCTGTTTTTCCTGCCAGGAATCTCCTGTTCACCTTGGGAATGTTTTAGATGTTGCCAAAGAACTCCTGGAGCAGGGAATTTTGTGACTGGGATCGGAGGAGTAGGGATTGATGCACACCAGATCCACAAAAAACTCCATAATGGCCCAAATTCTGGACATTTCCCATGTTTTTCCTGTGCTCTGCAAGTGAGGATTTTCTTGCCTCTTAGTAGAGGTTGAAGGAAATCAAAGCACCCAAAATCCAGAGGTATTTTTGGCAGTGGAAAATGCAGGATGGATGGAGGGAGCACCCAGAGCCAGCTGGGAGCATTATCTCCCTCACCCTTCACCCACCAGAAGCCTGAGGGAAAAAGTAATTTTATAAAGGTCTCGCTTTATTAAATTGTCCTTTAATTAAAATGTCCTTTTATTAAAATATCATTCTATTAAACCTCCAGTGGTGAAGCAGAGACTGCAGAGCTGTTGCAGCTCGGCTGCAACCAAATAAATCACTCTAAAAGCTGTATTTTGTCATTAATTTCTGGGCTTCAAGCAAAGAAAAATGTGTGAGGAGATTCTTGGGGATGGTCCCTGCACCCAGCTGGGCCATTCCTGACCCGTAACCATCAAAAATCCCACAAAAATCCTGGAATATTGTCATTCCAAGCCAGGAATTTCAGGAAAATGCCAAGAGGAAGGTTTGTTACCCAGGGAATGCTGCAGCTTGGTGTGCTGGCTTATTTACAAAATACAATTCCAAGGAGAAAAGGCTGAGGAAATTCTGTGGAAAGGCTGAGGAAATTCTGAGGAAAGGCTGAGGAAATTCTGTGGAAAGGGTGAGTAAATGGCTGAGGAAATGTTGAGGAAATGCTGAGGAAAGGCTGAGGAAAGGCTGAGGAAGGGCTGAGGAAATGTTGAGGAAAATCCAAGGAAGGGCTGAGGAAAGACCAAGGAAAGGCTAAGTAAAGGCTGAGGAAATGTTGAGGAAAAGCCAAGGAAGGACTGAGGAAGGGCTGAGGAAATGTTGAGGAAAGGCTGAGAAAGGCCTGAGGAAATGCTGAGAAAAAGCTGAGGAAAGGCCAAGGAAGGGATGAGAAAGGGATGAGAAAGGACTGAGGAAAGGCCAAAGAAAGGCTGAAGGAAGGCCAAGGAAATGTTGAGAAAAAGCCAAGGAATGGCTGAGGAATTATTGAGGAAAGGCCGAGGAAGGGCTGAGGAAATGTTTAGGAATTGTTGAGGAAAGGCCGAGGAAGGGCTGAGGAAGGGCTGAGGCAATGTTGAGAAAAGACCGAGGAAGGGCTGAGGAATTGTTGAGGAATTATTGAGGAAAGGCTGAGGAAGGGCTGAGGAAAAGGTGAAGAAGGGCTGAGGAAGGATTGAGGAAAGGCTGAAGAAGGGCTGAGGAAAGATTGAGGAAAGGCCGAGGAATGGCTGAGGAAGGATTAAGGAAAGGCCGAGGAAGGGCTGAGGAATTATTGAGGAATTATTGAGGAAAGGCCGAGGAAGGGCTGAGGAATTCTTGAGGAAAAGCCAAGGAAGGGCTGAGGAATTATTGAGGAAAGGCCGAGGAAGGGCTGAGGAAGGATTGAGGAAAGGCCGAGGAAGGGCTGAGGAATTCTTGAGGAAAAGCCGAGGAAGGGCTGAGGAAGGATTGAGGAAAGGCCGAGGAAGGGCTGAGGAAGGATTGAGGAAAAGCCGAGGAAGGGCTGAGGAATTATTGAGGAAAAGCCGAGGAAGGGCTCCCGTGCCCGGCCTGGAACCGGAGCCCATCCAGCCGGGATCCCTCACTCGGGAATTCTCCAGCTCCAGCTCCCAGGCCTGCCCGGCTCTTTCCAGCAAAGCAGCACAACCCTCGGGGCAGACAGCGAGGAAATCACCCTGTGACAGCACTAAAAATACCCTTAAAACATTCCAGGGCAGGCCGGGCCCGGCCCAGCCGCCCCTCTCCCTCACAGCCCTCCCGGCCCCTCCAGCTCCCGCCTTTTGCTCCTTTTGCTCCGCTCCTTTTTCCCTGCGATTTTTCCCACTGAATTGGACGGGACACGATTTCCTATTGCTCCCAAATTGCTTCCGTCGGCTCGTGGGGGAGAGAGCAGCACATAAATATGGTAATTTTCCCCCTGAGGCCCGGAGAAGACGATGAGGAGAGAGGCTGGATATGCAGATGGATAAATGATTAACCAGGCGCTGTCCTTTATCTGTCTGGAAGTCCTCTGGAAAAGAAAGGTTAAGGGGAAAAAATCCAGGAGCAAGTGGCCCTGGAGCTCATTAATCCGTCTCTTTCTGTTGGCACCAGGCAGGTCCTCGGCCCCCCAGGGGCTCTCAGGGTCTGCTTCAACATTTTTCTTTGATAACCAAAGCAGTTTTTCATGGCCAGCAGTGACTAAGAGGTGGATTTGGAGCTGTTACCTCACCTTACCCCCGTTTTTTTTTCGGATCACAGGACAACCCAATCATCAGGAGCTGGTCCAGGCAGTGCTTTTAATGTGATTTCCAGCAAGAAAAGCTCCGGAGTTTGGATGGGACACAGGCTGGGGTTCTCTGGAATTAAATAGTGAGGGAGAGCTGGAAAGAGAGCGAAGAATATGAAAGCACAACTCTCCTTAATGAGGGAGTCTCGACCAGCATAGTTGGGGTTTTTCCAAGTATTTTCATTGTTTTGCTCCCATAGAAAAAAGCAGCCCATGTTCCCAATATGCCAAACGTCTCAAACTAGGGAAAACTATTCCGAGGAGGTTCTTGGGGCAGTGAATCCCATCCTGTCCTGGGCAGCAGCTGGGCTGTGCCCTTCTCCAGCAGATCCCAGGGGCAACATTCCCAGTTCCTCTGGAGAATGGATGTCCCAAGCCTTGCCCACAGCACATTCCAAATGGGAAGAGCCAGCACATCCCAAAGTCTGCAGGAAAAAACTCCTCCAGGAGCATCACCATCCCTAGGGCTGTGGGGCTGGGGAAACTGAGGCACGGGTGACACAAGGGGGGTGCCCATGGAATATCAGAATGGTTTGGTTGGAAGAAATCTTAAAAATGATCCAATTCCACCCTTTACCATGGGCAGGGACACTTTGCACTACCCTAGGTTGCTGAGATCCAATTTCCTTCAAAGCTGAGGAAAATGAGGAAAATTTCCTTCCTCCAGAGGAAAATGAGCACCAGGGAAGGGAGGAAAGCAAAGCAGAGCCAAGCAAATCCACTTTTCCCTTCCTTCCCTCTGGGAATGTAGCAGGGGAGGGAGGAGAAGGGGTTAAAGGGATCCATCCAGGCAGGGATCACAGGAGACCCCCTCGGGCAGCCTGGAATGTGGAAATCACAAGGATTTCATTTTGCTGTGGCATCAAAAAGTTCTTTGATCCAAGGGTCGTGACTTCTCTGCAGCTTTCAGTGAATGGGGAAACTGAGGAAAGGGGGGTGCCCATGGAATATCAGAATGGTTTGTTGGAAGAAACCTTAAAAATGATCCAATTCCACCCCTGACAGGGGCAGGGACACCTTGCATACCCCAGGCTGCTGTGATCCCATTTCCAGAGGAAAATGAGCACCAGGGAAGGGAGGGAAGCAAAGCAGAGCAAAACAAATCCACTTTTCCCTTCCTTCCCTCCGGGAATGCGGCAGTGGAGGGAGGAGAAGGGGTTAAAGGGATCCATCCAGGCAGGGATCACAGGAGACCCCCTCGGGCAGCCATGGGGCTGAATAATTCAGCAGCTCCTTAACCCTGGGCCAGCGGCTCCCACTCGCTCCCCACTCCTGCCAGCCCGTCCTTAGGGAGCCATGGCAACGCTCCGGGCGCCAGGAATATGGAAATCACAAGGATTTCGTTTTGCTGCGGCACAAAAAAAAAAAAAAAGTTGTTTGATCTGAGGGTTGCGGCTTTTCTGCAGCTTTCGGTGAAGAATCATTTCTGTATTCATATCTCCCATTCAGCTGTCAGTTAGCAGCTCCAAAAAACCCCAAACACGAAAATAAAAAAGGCCGAAAGGTTCTCAAAAAAAAAAAAAAAAATTCAAAATAATTTTGGTTTTCTGGGCTGGGTTAACAGTTGAGGTGCTGGAGGGATTTTATCCTGATGGCAGAGGGGCTGGAGATGGATCTGCCCTGAGTGTGTCCAGAGGAGTGGGAAATAGGGAGATTTGGATGGAAATTTGGTGGGAATCACTGCAAGGGAGAGCCAAGGATGGGATCAGGATGGGATTGGGGTGGGATCGGGATGGGATCAAGATGGAATCAGGGTGGGATCAGGACGAGATCGGGATGGGATCAAGATGGGACCAGCAGGATGGAATCAAGATGGGATCGGGATGGGATCAGGATGAGATCAGGGTGGGATCAGGATGGGACCAGCAAGGTGGGATCATGATGGGATCAGGATGGAACCAGGATGGGACCAGGATGGGTCCAGGATGGGGCCAGGATGGGATCAGGATGGGACTGGGATAGGATCAGGATAGGATCAAGATGGAATCAGGACGGGATCAGGATGGGATCAGCAAGGTGGGATCAGCAGGACGGGATCAAGATGGAATCTGGATGGGATCAGGACGAGATCAGGATGGGATTAAGACGGGACCAGCAGGATGGGATCAGGATGGGATTGGGGTGGAATTGGGATGGGACCAGCAGGACGGGATCAGGATGGGATCAGGCTGGGACTGGGGTGGAATCGGGATGGGACCAGCAGGATGGGATCAGGATGGGATCAGGATGGGATCGGGGTGGAATTGGGATGGGACCAGCAGGATGCAGGTGCCACCTTCACCGCTCTTCCCTCGGGAATCTGCCCAGGAGTGTGGGATGCTCAGGCTGGCGGGAAGAGCTCAGCCCTGCAGGAATCTCCAGCTTTTGGCGGGATCTCAGCACTCAGAGCCCCTCCAGAGGCAGGACCCAGCCCCTGAGCGCTCCAGAATTCCAGGAAAATCAATCCTGACCCTGTGGCTTCCCGCGGAGGAGCGGGTGGGCGGCAGCTGCCTGTGCAAGCTGCCAAGGGAGTCGGGGATGGAGTTAATGGGGGAGCTCCGGCTCGTTTTCCCTGGCGGTAAATCCAGTTAAAAGCTGGAACAGCTTGGAGCAGGGAGCACGGGCTCAGCAGCTGCTGCTGGGACAGTTTGTGACCTCTGCGGGCTGGCAGCGAGGGGAGGCTCCTGTAACACATCCCGGGGAAGCTGCTCCGGCTCCCCCGAGCTTGGAACTCCTGCTGGAGCTGAGCTTGAAACGCTCAGAATTCCCTGGAGCTCGGGGGGTTCCTCTGAGGTGCTGCCGCAATGCAGGAAAATCCAATTTTTTTCCCCAAAAAACACCTCAGAAGGGACAACTCGCAGTGGATTGACTCAGCCTTTGGATGGAGGGAGATTTTTGGGAGTACCTGAGGGTCTTTCCACCTTTCTGTCTCTCCTTGCTCCCATTCAGACACCAAAGAAATCAGATGGGAAACTCACAATTTTCCTTCAGATAATTCCAACCTGGTTTGTCATTTGGAAGCAAACAAGGAGAGCTCTCCAGGGAATAACAGAGATTTTTATGCTCCAAGCAGGATCCTTGAGAGGGAATGTGTCAGGAAAGGGAAGGAAAATCGGACTTGAGTGGAATTTCATCAATCCAAGTTTTTTCCAGGCATTTCTGGATAAACAGCTCTAAAATCTGCATCAGCCATTTCATTCTTGGGATGATGGAAAACACTCCAGGCTCCCAGAGTCCGTTCTGATCCATCAAACACATAAATTATCCCAGATTTCCAAGTTGTTGGAATAAAATAAACACAGCCAGCCAAGTGGACACTAAAAATCCTGGAGTTCCCTTCCCAGCCTTTCCTGGGTCAGGCCTGGGCATCAGCCCCCCTGGAGCAAGGAATTCCAGGGAATATTTTTCTGGGAATTCTAGGAATGTCCTTCCCAATTCCCTGTGAGGGATCTCCTGGAGCTCCAGGGTGGCCTGGAATGTGTCCAGGGCAGGAATTCCATGGGACTCCAGCAATTCCTGACCTTCGGATAACATCCAGTGGAGTTCAGATTCCATGGAAAAAAATCATGGAAGCACCGACCAAATGTGGGGAACTCCAATTCACCTGGACAACCCTAAATTATCCCTCCCAAAGCCTAAAATTCCATTTTCCCCCCCACCACTGGGATCACTGGGATGAGTGGATTGCACTGCATGGAATCATCTCCCAGGGAGAAAATTCCAGGAAAAATCTGCACAAACCATGGGAAGAGCAGGATAACTCTGCCCCTTGGAGCATGGGCTCCATCAGCCAAAGGGACTCGGCACCAGAATTCCAATTTGCTGGAAATTCCAGTATTTCCAAGCAGTATCTAAAATAAAATAAAATAAAATAAAGTTAAATTAAATTAAATTAAATTAAAACAACAATCATAATGAATTATCATTATCATTATAATCATAACCAGAAAACCCTAAATAAATGGTACAGAAAGTCCTGACTGATGTGTTTAAAAACATGGCAAGAAAACCTATTAATAATTAAAATTAAAAAATATTAATTACAGATTTTATTTATTAACAATTAAGATGGAAAGTTGGGGGAAAAAAAATCTTTATTTTTACCTGAAAATTGCTATTTTAGTGAATTCCCAGCTCATCTCTTTCAATCCCTACATTTCAAGCGCCACAAAAAAGCTGCAACCAACCCAACTTTTGCTGGCCCTTCCATACCCATTTAACTTCCTGATCCCTAAAACAGAATTCCTTAAAAAAAAATCCAAGAAACTCACTCAAACACCAGTAAATAATTTGATTTTGGCCAAATTTTTCCACCGGGCTGAAACATTTGTAAATCCTCCTCCGTCCTCGGCGGGATGAACTTGGCCTCTCCCGTCTGGAAGTTTATTGCCCATCCCTAATGATCAGTATCCATTTCATTCCCGAGGAATGAGGGGATTTGAGCGCTAACGTGGCACTGGGAGCAGCGCTGCGCCGCCGGATTCAGCCGGGAAAACGATTCCGTGCCTCCCGTGTTCTCCTGGAGAGGGCGGACACCGGACACCGGCCCGTGGAAATCGCGCCCGGGTCAGGAGTTGAAGGCTGAGCTGGGCTGGGGGAGCTGATCCCTGTGGGGATCCCAATCCCAGAGCTCCTCCCTGGAGTGCAGATCCTCGTGGATATGGGAAGTCTGCAAAGAAATGGAAAAATCCTTTTTTTCTACGCACGTTCCAAAATATTTTGGACTTTATTCCTCTCCCCACCCCCCAAAAAAATCGCATTTTGAGCCTTCTCA
>OU383786.1:14986298-14993227 GCA_910950805.1 Acrocephalus scirpaceus scirpaceus
GGAGATCTTTGGCTTCCTTCTCCTCCAGCTCAATGCAAGTTGATAAATCTGAGCCAGCTCCACACTGGGGAACGCGGAGTTTGTGTTTGTTCAATTCCTGCATCTGGTTTTGCTCCACTTTGGCTCTTTGTTTTCACTTATCGGGATCCAAACTGAGGCTGGAGCTTCCCCAGGAGCCCGGGAGAAAAGAGGAGGGGGATTTTCCAGGGCAGGGAATTCCTGCAGACCCTCAGTGGCATGGCTGGAGAAAAAGCTCAGAGCCATGGAGGAAGGAGGGAAATTCCCTTCTAAATTCCTTAATTTTGAAACTGCTTCGTGAAATCCCAGAATGGTTTGAGTGAAAGGACCTCAAAGCCCATCCAGTCCCACCCTCTGCCATGGGCACGGACGCTTCCCTATCCCAGTTTGCTCCAAACCCTTGGGAATGAGGGATTTGCCTCCTGCTGAGCAGGGAGCAGGATGATTTTGGGAAAGGAGGAGGCTCTGGTGTTCCCCACGCCTTTGTCTCTCCCCATCCTGGGCCTGGAAGCCTCTCCTTGGAGTGACAGCTCAGGAAGAAAAGCAAGGCTGTCAATATCTCAAAGATTTCCTAAAAACCTTGAAATTCCTACTAAAAAACCCCAAAAACCCCAACCCTACAACCCAACCCCCAGCCCCCACAGTTTAACAGCTTTATCAATCTCAGAGCAGGATTTTGCCAGAACAGGGAGAGGGGAGGAGTTGCCAAATTATTTGTTGTCATTAAAATAAACGAGGTCTCAAGTTCTAGAACAATGGCGTGGTGACAGAAAGCTGGAAAGGAGGAGCAGCCCTAATCAGAGGCGAACGCGCCGCGCGTTCCGGAGCCGGGGCAGGATCCTCATCCGGTGGGATCTGGGATCCATCTGCTGGGCCTGACGGATGGGAATTAACTCACAGGGACTAATTACCCCAGAAACAGGAGCTGGGGTGAGAGCTGCACTGATTTTTTGGGATTTCAGGGCATTTTGGGAAGAGCAATGGTTTTGCTGCATGCTGCTGTGGGTCAGAGGGACACAGCCAGGCTGATGAGGAGGAGGAGGATGAAGCATCCTCACTTTCTGCTTTCCAATCGTTCATCAGCAGGAGGCTCCTGCTGTGGAGGAATATCCAAATTTTGTGGCTTTTATGTCAGGAATATTCAAAGGGAAAGGAGGAGGATCAGCAAAGGGAGCTGGAGGCCAAGATTAGAACCAGGCAGATCCTTGAGGCCAGCCATGGTCTAGCTCCCCTTGCAGCTCAGAGGATTCCAGAGGGTCCAGCCCATCCTGGGTCAGTCCCTGGGCTCATCCCATCCCTGTTTCCCTGGGCTCATCCCATCCCGGGGCTGGCCCTGGATTTATCCTATCCTGCTGGCCCTGGACTCATCCCATCCCGGGGCTGTCCCTGGGCTCATCCCATCCCTGTGTCCCTGAGCTCATCCCATCCCGGGGCTGTCCCTGGACTTATCCCATCCCTGTTTCCCTGGACTCATCCCATTCCTTCTGGCCCTGGGCTCATCCCATCCTGGGTCGGTCCCTGGGCTCATCCCATCCCAGGGCTTTCCCAGGGCTCATCCCATCCCTGCTGTCCCTGCACTCATCTCATCCCTGTGTACCTGGACTCATCCCCATCCCAGAGATTTCCCTGCACTCATCCCATCCCCGCTGTCCCTGCACCCATCCCATCCCGGGGCTGTCCCTGGGCTCATCCCATCCCTGCTCTCCCTGAATTCATCCCATCCTTGCTCTCCCTGCACTCATCCCATCCCTGTGTCCCTGAATTCATCCCATCCCTGCTGTCCCTGAGCTCATCCCATCCCAGAGTTTTCCCTGTGCTCATCCCATCCCCGTTGTCCCTGGGCTCATCCCATCCCTGCTCTCTCATGGCTCATCCCATCCCCGTTTCCCTGCACTCATCCCATCCCTGTGTCCCTGAATTCATCCCATCCCCGCTCTCCCTGCACTCATCCCATCCCTGTTTCCCTGCGCTCATCCCATCCCTGTTTGCCTGTGCTCATCCCATCCTGGGTCAGTCCCTGCACTCATCCCATCCCGGGGCTGTCCCCGAGCTCATCCCATCCCTGTTTCCCTGCACCCATCCCATCCCTGTGTCCCCGCACTCATCCCATCCCCGCTGTCCCTGCACTCATCCCATCCCCGCTCTCCCTGGGCTCATCCCGTGCCCGTGGCCCCTCGGGCGGGCAGCTGCCGTCGTGCCGCCGGATTAGGAGCGGCGCTGCTCCAGCTGTGCCGATCCGCCACAGCCGCGCTCCGAGACGCGCCGGATTCCCCGCGGGGGCTGCAGGAAGGGCACCCCCAGTTGCCGCTGCTGCCCGCGCCTCCGCCTCGATCCGGCGGCACTAATTCCCGGCCTAATCCCGCTCCACCACCAGGGGCCCAGGCTGCCCCTTCCTCCCCGGCTGACCCCGTGTCCCGGCCCTGGCCAGGCTGGGGGTGTCCCCGGGGAGGGGGTGACGCTCAGGGCGGGGGGGCCGCAGCACAGGTGGCCCCGCCAGCTGTGGGGTTTCGATTTCTCGCGGATTCCCGAGCGGCCCCGGTGGTGTCGGAGGAGCGGGAAAGGCAGGGCAGGCTCGGGAAGGGCTCTCCTCAGGCTGGGTTTATCCCGGGCTGGGCTTTCCTCAGGCTGGGTTTATCCCGGGCTGGGTTTATCCTGGGCTGTTGTGGTGTGCACTGCTGCAGAGCCCGCTGGGGATCCCATCATCCTGCAGAAATCACAGGATCATGGAATCATGGAATCATGGAATCATGGAATCATGGAATCACAGAATTACAGAATCACAGATCACAGGATCGCAGAATCACAGAACCACATGGGAAGGAGAAGGAGAAGGAGAAGGAGGAGAATGAAGAAGAATGAAGAAGAAAAATGAAGAAGAGGATGAATTAAAAGAAAAATGAAGAAGAAGAAGAAGAAGAAGAAGAAGAAGAAGAAGAAGAAGAAGAAGAAGAATGAAGAAGAGGAAGAATTAAAAGAAAAATGAAGAAGAGGAAGAGGAAGAAGAAGAAAAAAGAAGAAGAAGAAGAAAAAGAAGAAGAAGAAGAAGAAAAAGAAAAAGAATGAAGAAGAGAAATGAAGAAGAGGAAGAATTAAAAGAAAAATGAAGAAGAGGAAGAAGAAAAAGAGGAGAAAGAAGAAGAAGAAGAAGAAGAAGAAGAAGAAGAAGAAGAAGAAGAAGAAAAATGAAGAAGAAAAACGAAGAAGAGGAAGAATTAAAAGCAAAATGAAGAAGAAGAAGAAGATATTGCGGATCCACACAGTTAAAACAAAAACCAAAACCAGATGGCCAATTCCACTCCGGTTCATTAACTGGATATTCTTCCAGGAGCTTGTGAGGTTCCCCTTGATGAGGGAACATCTCTGGAGAGCGTGAGACAGGAGGGGATTTTGCAGCAGTGAGAAGAATCCCTCCAGATTGATGGATCTTTCAGCAAAGGGAAAGGTGGAATTCCCAGAAATTCTCATCCTGAAGGGATCACAAGGAGCGTGGCTGTGTGCTGCCCCTGGAACCCACAGGGGCAGGGAAGGAGAGCTGCCACCAGCTCTTCCAGGGGCACGGTAATCCATGAATAATGGAATTGCGGATTGAGGGAAAGGCAGAATTCCCAGAAATTCTCATCCCGAGGGGAGCACAAGGAGCGTGGCTCTTTGGACCCACACGAGAAGGGAAGGAGAGGTGCCACCAGCTCTTCCAGGGGCAGGGAATTGCTTCCCGGTAATCCATTATAATGGATTTCTGGGGCAAGGGAAAGGCAGAATTCCCAGAAATTCTCATCCTGAGGGGAGCACAAGGAGCGTGGCTCTTTGGACCCACATGGGCATGGAAGGAGAGGTGCCACCAGCTATTCCAGGAGCAGGGAATTGCTTCCCGGTAATGAGTGAATAATGGAATTGTGGGGGAAGGAAAGGCAGAATTCCCAGAAAATCTCATCCCGAGGGGAGCACAAGGAGCGTGGCTGTGTCCTGCCCCTGGAATCCACAGGGGCAGGGAAGGAGAGGTGCCCCCAGCTCTTCCAGGGGCAGGAATTGTCTCCCGGTAATGAGTGAATAATGGAATTGTGGGGTGAGGGAAAGGCAGAATTCCCAGAAATTCTCATCCCGAGGGGATCACAAGGAATGTGGCTGCATCCTGCCCTTTGGACCCACAGGGGCAGGGAAGGAAAGATGCTATCAGCTATTCCAGGGGCACGGTAATCCATGAATAATGGAATTGTGGGGCAAGAGAAAGGTGGAATTCCCAGAAAATCTCATCCCGAGGGGATCACAAGGAGCGTGGCTGTGTGCTGCCCCTGGGACCCACAGGGCAGGGAAGGAGAGGTGCCACCAGCTCTTCCAGGGGCAGGAATTGCTTCCCAGTAATCCATGATAATGGGATTTCGGGGCGAGGGAAAGACGGAATTCCCAGAAATTCTCATCCCGAGGGGAGCACAGGGATTGTGGATCTGTCCTATTCTTTGGACCCACAGGGGCAGGGAAGGAGAGGTGCCATCACCTATTCCAGGGGATCGGTAATCCATGAATAATGGATTTCTGGGGCGAGGGAAAGGCAGAATTCCCAGAAATTCTCATCCCGAGAGGAGCACAAGGAGTGTGGCAGGGAAGGAGAGGTGCCACCAGCTCTTCCAGGGGCACGGTAATCCATGAATAATGGATTTCTGGGGCGAGGGAAAGGCAGAATTCCCAGAAATTCTCATCCCGAGGGGAGCACAAGGAGCGTGGCAGGGAAGGAGAGGTGCCACCAGCCCTTCCAGGGGCAGGGAGAGGCGGAGGAGCTCCCGCAGCCCCGGGTGTGCCGGAGCCCGGAGCCGCCCCCGCGGGGCCCAGCAGAGCCGCCGGCTCGCTCCCCTCGGGCCGGCCGCAGTTCCCTTGGCAGGGCAGGTATTTGTTAATCACCCGCGGCTCTGATTGTGTTACCCGCTGAAAAGGGATCCCGGGAAGGAGCCGGAGCCCGGGGAGCAGAGCAGGGATAACATTTCACCTCGCTCGCCCGCTAATCTCAATCCTCTTCTCCCAAATCCTCTTAAACTCGAGGGGGTTTTTTTGGTTTGATTTTTTTTTTTTTCCCAACCACCTGCGTTGGGATCAAACATTACGAGACAACTTCGCTCGCTGAGCTCCTAACGAGCCTGCTAAAATATTTATGGACGGGGCTAAACGCCGATAATTCGATCTAAAACTGTCTGGGCTCCGCTCTGCGCCTTTTGTCTCCTCGGGCATTGTCATTTTAGTCATTTTAGGACGCGCTGGTCCTTTCAGAGGGCTGGGACCGAGCAATCGAGGCTGTCATCGCCGCAGAACCGGCTCTGGAGGCAGAAATCTCCCCGCTGCTCCCTTTTCATTTCCTGGCTCGGCAGCAGGGGAAGAGATTATGTGATCTGATAGGTAAAATTATCCCGTCCGAGGTGAATGTCCTCATAAAAGGCTTTTGCAGGCCTGGTTGTGTGATATCCCTGAGAAGGGGACGCGCCTCGGGAGCCTTTTATTGCCGGGAATTCTCAGGGCCTGCAGAAAGCCGGAGGGACAAAAGGTGATCCGAGCTGGAGGACACGCACACACACACACACACAGGGGTCAGGGATGCAGAAATGTTGCTTTTCCCTGGCTGGAAGGAGAGGAAAAAACCAGGAAAATCAATAAAACGCCCCAAAATGTTGGATTTGGGGGGTGTTTTCCTTGCTGGGTGAAATTTGGGGTGATGGGATTGGCTTGGATGTGTGAAAAAAAAGAGAAAATTATCTAAACCCTTCCTTGGTGGCTTTGGGGAAACGGGATTGGGGTCAATCCGTCAGAAAAATGGGATTCTTTCAGGGAGATCTTCTCCCAGACCTCTGCCCGCTGCTGTCACTGTTTGGGAGGTTTGGAAAGGAATTTTTTCAGGAGATTTTGAAAGGAATTTTTAAAAAGTGAAAAAAAATCTCAACCAATTTTCTTCAGATTTACTTGGAATTACACAAAATCACGAGGATGAGGAATGTTCCCATTGGGAATTCTCCCCTCTCTGCCCAGGAGCTGGTGGGACACGGTGCCAGAGCTTTTCCCAGCTCCTGGCTGAACTTTTCCTGGGAGATCAGAGCCCAGGAGGCTTCACCAACAGGAGGAAAAAAATGAGGATGCATCCCTCAATCAACCTGGGGGATTTTGGGGCAGGAGGAGCAGCAGCCCCGTGTTTGCTCCTCAAACCCCACAGCAGGAGCTGGGATTTGTTCCTGCTCCTTGGGAAGGCTTGGAGGGGAGCAGGCAGCACTTCCCAAAAGTGTGGTTTCAATTAAGAGAAGGAAAAGCTCCCAAACTCAGGGCGGGTGAAACATTCCAGTAAAAAAAAGCGTTTACGCTGCTCTTCCCTGGCCGAGTGTCCCCGGGTTCCGTGGGTGAGTGCAGGCAGGTGGTTCCTGTTCCTATTAACAACGAGGAATTCCAGCTCTCCCAGGATTCCTTCAGGGATGATCTGTGCTGACTGCAAGCCCAGAGTGCCTTTTAAACCATTAAGTGCTTCGCCTCCACATCCCACAGAAGTTCTCCCTGAGAATTTTGGGGGAGCTCTTGGCTGGCAGGTCAATTCAGAGATTCCCTGTTCCCTGCAGCCTTCAGGGAAATCCAGCCTGGAGCTCCTGGTGTGGGGAGGGGAGCGGGAATATTCAGTTCTGCCTTTTTTCGTTCCCTAATTCCCTGGTTTCTCCATGCTGAGGGCTCTGCTCCTGGTGGGATGGCATCTCCATTTGCTGAGCCTTCCCAAATGGGAATTCCCAATGCCTGGATGTTCCAGGCTGTCCCTGGGCTGCAGAATTCCCAGTTCCATGCTCCTTGCCCAGTATGACATGGACGTGTGACTTGCAGGGGGGGTGAATATTCAGTTCTGGCCTTTTTTTGTTCCCTAATTCTCTTGTTTCTCCATGTTGGGGGCTCTGCTCCTG